>CANXYC013070591.1:0-58400 GCA_948193065.1 Aleurites moluccanus | reverse complement strand
AGCAAAAGTTCAAGTGTGGGGGTATTTGTTAGGTTGATATTTTATCTATTTAATTAGGGACAATATTAAATAATTTATACTTATTTTAATTCCTTTTTAACCCATTGTAGTCAGTTAACTTTAGTTTTAGTTGAATTTAATTACTAGGTAAGCAGATTTTAGTTTTAACAATAACTTCTCTATAAATCTGGAATAATTTGTGTGTCTGGTGAATAAATTTCTAATAAGGATAAATTGCATCCCAATTCTTAGTTTTTGTATGCAGATGGAAATTTGGCAAGAGAAATTGGCTTGGATATGATAAAAGGAGAGTCGGACCGCTAAAAGCTAAGTAAAGATCAGCTAAATCGCAGGAAAGAAAATGGGTAAATTTGGCACAGTGACTGCGAGTCACAGACTCTATAACCGGGTGATCCGGTTACCTTGAGGTACAAAACCAATTATTCGTAGAAGGACACGGTTAGCACTGAAAAATTTATTCACGCACTAACCGGTTTATTAAGACCCAGTTTTTAACAATTAAGACCCAGTTTTTGAGGAAATTTGAGGGTTTTAGAATCCAAGCATATCTTTTGGCTATAAATAGGCGCTCTAAACTTCCAAAGTGGGCGTCGAAACTTCGGAGAACATTAGCCGCCGCCAAGATTTCCACATTGAACAAAGAAACTGAATTTCTGTGATTTTTCATTGGAGACTTAAGATTTGTGCAGATTTAACTTTCAGGATCTATTTTCTTCCATTCAGTATTTGTAAGGATTATTTTATTACAACATTTCATCATTCACTTATTTATAATTCTTGTTGAGATGATAATTGGATTGTTAAATTTAAGTGTTTTCCTTTCGATTTTTATTATGAGTAGCTAAATACCTTTTCAGGGTTGAGATGGATTCATTAGGTTGATTGTTGGATTTTGACGTTTGAAGTAATTAGGGAAAATTACTTAGGATTAATCTATTAATTTCGGGTTTTTAAAATAGTGAGATTAACTGGCCATTGATTTTGCTAATTAATGATTTTATGTGAAGTAGCGAGAGTGGAAACACAAAAAGTGTTCTTGAAATTAATAGACCTAGGGAACGTGTTGCTTAGAGGTAAGGACACTCCTTTGTGATCCTTGTAAGGGTTGTCCAAGAAATTTAATGAGTTTATATTAATATCTTAAGATCAAGAGAGTAGACTTAAGTTTAGTATAAATATTTGTAATTCGCCTTGAGAGAGGGTTTAACATAATTTTGGGAAACCTGGTCATTAATTCTAAACAATTGAATCTAATTAAGGAAAACGTTAGCATTGGATAATTGTCTATTGATGAAATCTTAACCCTGATTTTTTTATAAATCGTATTTTCTCTTTTAAATTTATTCTCTTACTTTTATTTTAAATTGTTTACTAAAATTTACCCAACCTTATTATTTTTCTAAATAATAACAACAATTAGGAGTGATTCGTTGATATTCCCTTCCTCGTAGGAACGATACTTACTCATCATTATTATTTGTCACGCAACCTGTATACTTGCAGTATCGCAAAGTCGCAACAATTTCATAATATATATATATATATATATATATATTATTGAGTTCATTATAACGAATACTATCATATTATAATTTTTAAAATTTTTTACAAAATTTTTTTGACGTTAAAATCTCACCACAATAGAGACTATTATATTTTTTACACATTAACCCCTCAACCTCATTATCTAATATGTGAAATGCTTAGTTAGCGTCCTCCGATTACGTGGAAAATCACATTATTTTTTTCACCAATTAGTCCGGTAAATGATTTTTTCAATGAAAAAAAATTCAAACTTTAGGCATTCATCTGAAAAATAAAATTCCTTAGTAATCACTTTGAAAAGGTGAGTAGAAATTAATCGAGGATGAATTTATTCTATTCCTTAAATTAATTTAGGAAAACAATAATTTCAATATGAAAATTAGTTAAAAATATCTCTAATTATTACTATTATTAAAAAATCTAATGCTTTTTTAACTGAACTTTCATAATATAATATTCTTTCCACCTTAAAAATATAATCTTATTTCATTTTATGTGTTGATTAAAAAATTTAGTTATTTTTAATTTATTATATTAATTTTATCACTTTTCTCCTAAAATATCCTATTTAAAATACTCCTATTATATATTTCTCAATTCTTTTTTATTTTTTGATATTTAAAATAATTAAAGTACTTCTATTTTTAATAAAAATTTGTAATTTCACCATATAAAAAAATATAATTATATATATGTGATGATATTGATGTGAATTAATAAAAAATATATTTAATAATTACTTATTAAACTAACATCTAAAAAGTAAAATAAATTATAATTTAAAACGAATGAAAAAAGAAAATGATATTATTTTTTTAGGACGAAAAGAGTATATTTTCTTCCTTTAAAAAAAATTTTGAGAAAATAAATATGCAATTAATTTTAAGTGCCTAACGTCAGAATATATATAATAAAAACTGAATTAAAAAATTATTTAACAAAATTTTTAAATAAATAAAGTTAAATGAATTTATCTCATAATTTTTTTTTTAACAATAATAATACTATTTCCATTCTTAAAAAGATGTCATCCTTCTATTTTTAGCACATAGTTTAAAAATACTATAAAAAAAAGATATTTTTCTTTTTATATCCGTTATAATATAATAAATGCACTTACATTTATTTATTTAGACATTAAATACATCTTAAAAAATAATAATAATAAAGATATAAATAGATTAAAAATAATACTAGTAATAGAAATGTGGCAATTTTTTTTAAAATATTCCAAAAAAGAAAAAGGCAACAACTTTTTTATATAGAGATAGTAATAATAATTTATATATGTTAAAATATTATAAGAAAACACAAGTTAAATAAAAAAAATTGTGATTAGTGGAAGTAAATTGAACATCGTATACATTGATTTCTTATAGAAAATTTATAATATTTATCTTAAAATATTAATTAAACATTTAAAATCTCAATTTATTTTTTTAAAGTTTGTAAACATTTTTTATATATATATTACATAAATTTTTAAAAAAATTTGTTTATTTTAAGTATATAAATTCGTAAGTTTGTGAACATTGAATTCTTGGTTTTATTTTATGACCTTGTTTGGTAAACAAGAAATTGGAGGAAAAATTATTAAATAGAGGAGGGAAAAAAAAAAAGAAAAAACACTTTTGATAAATTGGACTTAAGGAATTCAATAATTAATTTCCTTTTTCTAAACGTCTTTTTAGTTCCATAGTCTTGATTGTTATTTGTGATTGTGATTTGGTTAAAAGTTTTTTTTCTTTTTTTTTTGGGCATTCATGATGGTTATTTCATTGTTCTTGATATGTATTGTTAATTGACTGGCTTCATTAAAAATTCACATTGTTATTAAGTATATCTGTAGAGGCTCTGGTTCTATATGAGAGTCTTGTTAGTTATGGATCTTTTATGCTTGTGAAACTCTAATTTATTGTGCTTCTTTAAGCAGATGTTCTAGCATTGTGCACAGAGATGAGGCCAGTTATAATGGTTGACTACGGTGGAAATATGCCTGAACTGCAAGAGCATCTGTGTGCATTTCTTAAATTTTGTCAACAGGTCCATACTGATTTTCACTATATTAGTAGAGAAAATCAATCATGTATATATAGATGTCACTGTTTCTTAGTTTATAGAGGCATTATATTTGAATTAGAGTTATTTTTCTAATGTTTTTCATTCAAGGAGACAAAGATGATTTGCTAATAGGGGAAAACGGTAAAAAGAATTTAGAGGAAGCTGTGGTAGTCATAAGGTTAGAATCCTAAAATAACACAAGCGACAACAAAATTTCATCTAGTGGCCAATCTTTTGAAACTCCCAAAAAGGAATGACAAAAGAAAATGATAGATGACCTGTTCAGAACCAATTAGCCATAGGGATTTATTTATTATAATTGTCCAAAAGACTATTCTTTTTCTATTTTCCTTATTTTGGTGGTCTCATTTGGATATCGAAGCCACTGTGCATAGAATAACAGCAGGAGATTTTTCTTTTATTTTATGTTTCCAATGAAAGTTGATTGACAGTTCCATATGAGGAGTGCTTCTTAAAAGATTATTCTGGGAAACAAACTTATGCAAATGACCTGCCTGAGGTATAAAGATTATAGATAATGGAAGATGCATTACTAAAAAGAAGCATTAGCATAAGAATATGCAAATAGTTAGTATTGATCTTTCAATGAGGGGTAGCATGAAGGATTGATCTACATGGAAACTTAAGTCTTATTCTTTACTTTTGCATAAGTTGGCTGCTTTCGGAGCTCAAGTCTGTGCACTTAACTTGGAAGCTACTAGAGAATTCTTATTATCGCACTAAATGACGGCCCTTAGTTTTAGCATACAAGAAAAATATCTGGCCAGAATAATCAAGATATATAGCCTTTATTGGATAAGATTATCCGTAGGCCCCTGGCCAAGACTTCCTCTAACAACAATACCATGCAAAAATTTTACCTCCTTATGAAATTAGGTATTTGCACTTTGAATGAGTGCAATTTTGATTAAGTAAGTTGAAAACAAAGAAACCTGATACATTTTTCCCCATTTTGAGGACTTGATCCTGCTATTAACATGACACAGAAAACTTGTATTATCCATTTTCAAAATTCTATTGATAATGAGTTTCTTTACTTATTCATGCTTAGTGTTTAGTGTGTTGGGAAAAATATCCCATATCGAATAATGATAAAATAAATAAAGAACTTATAAGTGATTAAGTGTTAGATTTAGCACAAACTAATTGGTTTTGTGCAAATGGGTTTCAACACTTGTCTATTTATAAATTTACTTATTTATGGTCCCATGGAGTTTAATATAGTATCAGAGCTTGGGTTAATCCCGAAGAAGAGATATCAGCCGGTCTATTTATGAGCAAGTATCAACCGGTTTGTTGATGTTAGACCAGGAGCACTTGAGGGGGTGTGTTGGAAAAAATATTAGAAAAAATATCAACTTATAAGTGAGTAAGTGTCCGGTTGGGTTTCAACTAAAATAAAAGAAAGTTCTTGAAAGCCATCTATGATCTATTTTTCAACTTCCTATATTTGTTTAAGAATATGTGACCATCTCACTGTAATTACATTTAAAAAATGTTTGTGGTCTTGTTCGCTGATTAGACATGGCTCTGGCTGTTTTTCTGCATTTGAAATTGTACTGTTATATGCCAAAATTCTAGCTAATGTTTACACTGTGTTGTCTTTGGCTTCTTAACACTAACTTCCATGATGAAGCTATCTTATACTGCATGTTAGTACTACTTAATCACTCTTTTTATTATCATTTTATATATCGCAATTTCTGTTAACTTGATGTATGTGGCCATGCCCTTGTGCCTGTAGATTTATGGACTAATGTGACTACTATTTGACCGTGTTGGGCTCTTGGCACATGTCCCACTTATCAAGGTAACAGGAACTGTGACCCTTTCATTGTTTATGAAGAGAGGAAAACACAAACAAAAGAAGAGAACCCGTTTCCTTATCTGTCTGGCAGTTGTTAACAATTAGTTTTCTTATTCTTTTGGAAGCAGTGGCTCATTCAAGTCCCGCTATAACCTTTATGTATAAATTACATATCTGCAATATTGTCATCATGTGGAGCATGACCCTTTGACACGAATAATGGGGAAAAATAACATACTTTTGGATATTATTTCACTATTCCAACCACTCTCTTTTTTTTTTTTTCCTTGGAAAAAAAAAAAAAAGGAAATGTCTTGATTTCCTTAGTCATACGGAATTATCTTATCAAATTTAAACCCTTCCCTACGCTTTAGCATTGGATTTGCTTCCATACAGGGATGATCATGTCCATCTTTCATTTATTGTTAAAGATTTTCCCTTAGTTCCTGAAAACTCAAATTGATATTATTGACCTTTATATTTTAATGCTTGCAATTGATTATGACATGAAACGTGATCCCTGGAATTTCATCTTTGAAAATATAGCTCACCAATCCAACAGTGTGATCAGAGTAAGTTTTTGCTAGTTTGCTGTTCAATTTACAAAAAGATAAGTTCATTTGTTTTCAACATATTCTTATGTTCTATAGAATTTCTACAAGGGAAGAATTACAATTTTAATTGATGCCTGTTTTAGAATTATTTTCACAGTTTTATTTAGAAAATTTAGTCTTGGCTACATACACCATCATTATTGTTGCTGATAGTATTATATCTCTTTCCCTCATTAGCATTTCTTGCATGTATCACTTTTCCAGGAGTCAGCTATATTTGAGCATCTAAGAGTGATGGTTATTGAAGATATGATATATTTGATACATGTAAGAGGACTTGTGGAGTATGTCAAGTCAAGCTTGAATGCTGAAGTAGAACTGCTCTTTGTGAACTTAGAGCAAGATCCTCCACAGGTTGCTGCCACGTTATGCTTTTTTTTGGTGCAGTTTTACCATCTCTCTTAGATGTGCATTTTTTACACTCTTACTAAGACCTGAATTTCATTTTTGATCCAGATGGTAACACAAGCTGAAAAAAGCTCATTAGCAACAGAACTTGTAAGAGTACAGAATTTATTCTCTTTGTTATTTCCTCTTCGTGAAATGAACAATGAGCCTTCGTCTTGTCACATGATAAATAGTGTGGCTAATACTGAATCCTGTGTCAACAATTCTATAACTTCTCAATACTCTGAATTTATTGATCTCAGTAGCTGCATGAAGGATACTCAGGTCACTGTACAACTTTAAATGGGTAACTTCTTATTCTAAGAAATGGTTCTATTTGACTTGTATCACTCACATGCATAAGGTTCATATCAAAAGGTGGTTCAAAAGATCATGTAGTTGTAAATAATAGAATTAAGATCTTATGTTGGGACTTTTGGAGTTTTGTATGATGCTTCCTTCTTTGAGAAGATACTTAGTGGACACTTGTACGTAGGATTCTAGCTTCTGAGTTCTACTTTAATTGGTTTTTCAAGATTGTAAATGTGGAAGAACCTCTCGTTGTTGGGAAAAATATCTCACATCGAATAATGATAAAATAAATAAAAAATTTATAAGTGAATGGGTTAAAATAAATAAAGAATTTATAAGTGAGCGGGTGTTGGACTTAGCACAAACCAATTGGTTTCGTGCAAGTGGGTTCCAACACTTACCCATTTATAAGTCCACTTATATATGGGCCCATGAACTTTAATATGGTATCAGAGTTTCATATTCAAACGAGTTAGATTCTGAGATTCATGTTCGAGCCCCGTTATTGTTGTTAGGCTGATGATGATGCCAGTTCGGACCGAAACTGAAAAAAAAAATAGATATCAGTCGGTCCATTTGTGAGCAAGTGTCAACCGGCTTGTTTTTGTTAAGCCATGAGCCAAAACCCGGTTGCACTTGAGGAGATATGTTGGGAAAAATATCCCACATCGAATAATGATAAAATAAATAAAGAACTTATAAAATATCTCACATCGAATAATGATAAAATAAATAAAAAACTTATAAATGACTGAGTATTGAATTTAGCACAAGCCAATTGGTTTTGTACAAGTGAGTTTCAACACTTGTCTTCATGCCCAAACAGGCTAGATCCTGAGATCCATGTTCGAGCTCCTGTTGTTGTTGTTGGACTGATGATGATATCAGTCCGGACCGAAGCTAAAGAAGAAATATCAACCGGTCCATTTGTGAACAACTGTTAACCGACTTGTTGATGTTAGGCCATGAGCCAAAACCCGGTTGCACTTGAGATGGTGTGTTAATATCAGCCGGTCCATTTGTGAATAACTGTCAACCGGCTTATTGATGTTAGACCATGAGTCAAAGTACGGTTACACTTGAGGAGCTGTGTTGGAAAAAATATTACACATCGAATAATAATTAAATAAATAAAAAACTTATAAGTGAGAGAGTGTTGGACTTAATACAAGCTAATTGATTTTGTGTAAATGAGTTCCAACACTTACCTATTTATAAGTCCACTTATATATGGACTTATAAATAGGTCCATAAACTTTAATAATCGTGAGCTCTATTCTTATAAACAGCAGTTAGATAAAAGTTATTTTTTTATATGCATGCATTTTGCCTAGTATTTTATGGCTTCAGTATGCTTTGATTTCTTTTATTGATTTTATTTTTTATGAATAGAATATTACATGTTCGTATTCCCGGGTCCTAATGTAGTTATGTTTTGTCAAACCATGGGCCTTTCTGGCATTAGAAATATGTGTGTCTGAAAGGTTTCTTATTTTTGGCTGTTGGAGAGAAACGACAAACAGAATATCCAAATTGAGAAGTTTGGTGCAATAAGTTATTGCATCCCTAATCCCTAATTGATAGACCCTTTTGATCTCTATTTTCAACTGATCATGACTGGTTTTATAAGTTTTGTACCATATGCTTGTAGTTTGTACCAATTGTAATTGGGTAGCTGATTTATTTTAGATTGTGACTAAATTAGTGCCATATTGTCTTAGTACCATTTTTTTATAGAACGGTAACCTGTATGTTGAACGTACTTCAGATGGCTTCTTGGTTATCCAGTCGTGTACTTATTCAGCAAGGAGCACATTGCAGATGCCATTTATAATCTTTCCACCAAGTATCTTCACATTTTCAGAATTTTAGTCTACAGGTTTGTTTATCCTAATTATTTTCTGTGGATATGTTAAGGATCAATTGTCCATGCAGAATTCAAGGGATAATTTCTAATAGTCATAAATTATTGTAGTTTGCTCATTTGATATGTGTATATTGTGAAATCTTTAATTTTACTCTCAACTTTTCTTAGCATAATGCCACTCTTAATTAGACTTGCCATCTTGTTTATTTCTAAGGCGGCATATTTTGACGCATTCACTGAAAGTTAAAGATTTTAGGCCTAATTCCCAGAAAAATACTGTTTGTTGATCCGTTTCTCAGATCTAGAAAATTCTTTTACTTTTATTTATTAATCTTATGCACTCGGGTAACTGTTATAATTTTGGTCTCCATTTATAATGTGGCCTAATCAAAAGCTTGAAATGCTGGGATGGCAACTAGAGTTAAAAAGACACAGCATCATGTTGGGAGAAAGGCCTTTATTTAAAAAAGATTTAATCAATGGAAATCTTGTAATTTCTAAAATAGAAGGGCAAAGTTGACCTTTTATTAACCAAGCTAATGTCAAGATGGAAGAACCATGATCATGAATGTAGGAACATTTACCAAAGTACAAATGATTAATTAATAAAAATAACAGAATTGGCTAGATTTGAAAAAAGACTCAAAGTAGAGGTTTTTTTTTACAATTAAACCAATACTTTAATGAATTATGTTCATTAAAAAAAATCAGTCAGGTTATAGATACTTCGCTTGTGAATCCAGTATGGGGGGTTCTGCCAAAACCCAAAAGCATGATCTATTGTCTTATGTTTGAGATTAGTGGTTGAAGAACATTGGTTTTATCAAACACGGTACTGGATGCTGTCTGTTGAGGCTAAAACTAATGGCCTTGTGGATTCCTGCAGGAATGTTTCACCCAGTAAAGGATCGCAGCCAGAAGAATTGATGAGGTAATATGGCTTATTCTGTCATCATCATTCTAGACGTTAACATTACTTGTTTGTCATAACATTTTGAAGAATAGACCAAGATGAGTTTGCTATGAGGTGCTGAATATTTGGATGGAGATATAAAGCAATGATGGTAATGATAGGATGGTGGTGGTGGTAGAGACAGTGATCGTGGATAATGAGGATGAGAACATAGATGTGCTTTCTTCTGCCCCAGCTAAACCTTGGCATTGCTTTCCCCCACTCCATCTCCCATGAACAAACAATAATTTTGTGTGTAATTGGTGTTTAGTGGCACTTTGTTCAGTTTGAATAGCAGATAAAGATGAGAGGAGAACCAGTTGTAGAATTTGGGGGAGCATACATAGGTTTTTGTGGTTGAAGACAGGAACTTGTGTAAATGAAAGATTGAATTTGAGAAGAGGAAAAGATATATTAGCATTGGTGAATACATGATATAATCGAAGTTGGGGTATCTTGGTACATATGTAAAATTGTTTATAAATCAGAGATCCTCTATATCTGAGAGGCAGCCAGCAGTCATGATTCAGATAGTGTATGTCACATATCTTATTGCCGTCGAAGGCTAACCTCCTGAAACTAGGGATCTTAACTAACCTCCTGAAACTAGGGATCTTAACTAAGGTTTTGAGTTACTTCAGAATGTGGGATTGGTCCCTAATCAATGTCGATTTCATAATATATATCATCATTGCCGTTGTTATCCAATGTGTATGAGAATGTTGTTGTTCTTTCTGCGTTATGTGATAGATTCTTAATGCTTATCTCAAAAATAATTTGCAGTTTCTCAGTGCCTTGCATGGAAGGAAGCAGAGAACCATGGGTTGAATCATTCATAGCTCAAATGCAGTCAAGGTGGGAAAAAAGCAAACAAATTTGGAGGCCATTGCAAACGGAGGTTAGTGAATGCTATCCGCAAGCAATTGTGTAGTAGTGTTAAGCTTTATTACCATGAAAGCAGCTCCCCTGCTCATCCATCTGTTCATAAAGAAAAGAATTGCTCATTTCTTTTCACAGTAATTATTTATTTAAGGGACCAAACTTCATAATTTTAGGGAAAAAGCTTGAGCTGGGATTTCCTTATACTACAGTGATAACAGCTTGAAATTGTTTTTATTAGATAATATTGTGGTGGCTTTACAGTGGATGCATGTACATATTGCCTGGAAAATTTTCTGTTTTATATGGATCTTTTCCCCCAGTTTTTCTTTTTCTTTTTCTTTTTTTTTCCAAATTCCCCAAGCTCATTTGTTTTTAATTTGAAAGCAAATGCTAAAAGTTTCAACAATTATTAATCTGTGTACATGTGATTTGCACAAAAATTATTTTTCTTCTTCCTTAATCAATTCAAAAAGAAAAAAGAAAGAAATTCATGAAATCATTTTAATCTTAGAATTTTGGTTAATCTTAATAAAATATTGATTGGTTGTAAATTCAAAAAATTAAACAGAAACATCAAAAAGAAAAATAATATGCAGTTTCTTTTGATTATTATTTTTAGAAATCAATGGCTCCCAGGGTTTAATTTTTGTCAAGTGTTAGAAGCTAAAGTGGGAGCGTCCTAGTCTACAAAACAACCAACTCACCAAAACTTGACTGCCGCCTTAACACAGATTGCCACATCAGAGATTAACTTAAACCAGCCCTCCAAAGGTGGAGGCTGGAGACCACCCAATAAGAATACTTGTCTGGGTTAGGTAAAGCAGTCTCCTTTGTATCCCACACCACATGCATCATTCTTCATTGGCTCCCACAACATTTCTCCTCCTAACAATGTCACTAGGAGCCATCAACCTTTTATTATCAGAAGCAATAGTAAAATTACCAAGTAATTACAAATCTACACTCAAACCAAGTTTTATCTGCAATTATGAAAGAATTTTAATCTTTCCATCCAAATAAGTTGGAAAAGAATACCAAATAAATTGGCCCTTTGTTTTTTTTTATTTATTTTATTTTCTTTCAGTGGGAAGTCGCCTTATGCCACTCTGGCTCTTTTTGCAATGATTAATGTAACAAATTATTTTCATGATTGCCGTGCTTGCAATGATTAATGTAACAACTTATTTTCATGGTTGCTGTGCTTACTTTAAGCAAACATAAAAAATATTTATTGGGCCAGAAGTTTTATATCATTACAATTTTACCAGAGTAAGCTTAAAAGGTTTCAGATTGATAACCTCGTCTTTGATAAAATTCCCAGCCATTTTCTACGAAAGGCAAGTACTAAAGTTGAGAAGAAAATTCAGAAGAAGAAAAAAGAGGGCAAGTGAAAAATGAAAATAAAATATATTTTCAAGTCTCTATTTTGACTCCTTGATTAGGTCGAGGACATCAGCCGCAGTAGGAAGGGCAGGAATAGCTCCTTTCTTGGTAGTTGTAATGGCTCCACATGCATTTGCAAATGTGAGTACTTCTCTCAACCTTGGTTCATCCTGAAATTAAGTGCCCAAGAAATAGTACAGTAAGTGACCTAGATGATATGCAATACAAATATCACTGTTTATGTTGAAAAATAGTATCCACTGCTTACTTCAAGTATAGATTGATCATCCACAATCTTGGTTAATAGAGCTCCTACAAATGAATCACCAGCACCTGTAGTATCCACTGTTTTGACATGGAAAGCGGGCACTGATCCATGGAAATTCTGTATTTCAACAACCAAATGAATTAGAAAAATCAAACATCATCGTGAAACATTTAATTTGACAATAATTCTCCAGGCAAGTGAACATACTATACCCACCCACACAAATATATGTAAATCAAGTCTGTTAAACAGACAACTTTAACCTGATTTTTGAATTATTGGATTTTACTAAGGTCCCTAATACAGGGACTGTCATTCTTAATTGTAAGAAAGAAAACCTAACATAAAAGATGCAATTAACAGAGACTTGTGATCCGAATTATATTAAAATTTACACCTGTTTTATAATAAAATTTGGACTTTGATTCTACCTCATAATAGTCACTGCCGTGTACAGATAGTATGTAATCAATGCACTTTGCTACTCTTCTTTAAAAAATAAAATCTGGCCCACCCACCACCATGTGCAAAATACACTGATAGTAATAATGTTTTAATTATGACCCACAAAACATGTCTGCTATAAGCTTGCTAAAATTTTATACAATAGAGACAAATAATATATATCTTAATAAAGAATATCATACCATATCTATATATGGAAATACCTTTCAATGTGTGCCTAAACTTTGGTCAAATTTTCAAAATTAAATCCCCAAACACGCCTCCCATGGATTATTTAGGATCAAGACAATAAAAAAACGTTGTTCTATAAATCTAATAGGCGGCGAGCACGCCATAAATTATTTTCTTCCTCTTAATAAAATGGGATCACTCCAAATACGGTGGTCCCACATCCTTCAAAGCTTGCAGGCCTTGCTAAGTAATATAAACCACCATGAACTTCACCAACAACCCATTAAAGCTAAAAGTCTCATTACAGCTAAAAGTCAAATATGTTTAATTGTGACCATTAATTATTTAAATGAATAGCAATACAAATTATTTTCTAGGTGACCTAACAAAATTAAGAATGGAAAAACAGAAAAGTGAGATTAAATTCGATTAAATTAAAATACCTTGGTATAGTATCTGCAACCATTCTCACCAAGGGTAACCAAGAGCAGCTTCAAGTTAGGATGCCATAGTGACAAAGCATCAGCATCATCAATTTTGTCACTTCCAGTGAGGAACTCAAGCTCAACATCACTGACTTTGATCACCTCTGCCTTATCCCAAATGCTCAATATCTGTTTACGAGCTTCCTCAGCTGATGGCCACAATGGCAGCCTCAGATTTGGGTCATAGGATAGCAAAGCACCTGCCTCCTTTGCCACTTCCATTGCCTTCAGGTGTGCTGATCTGCATGGCTCCACTATCAAACTTATGGATCCATAGTGAAAAACTTTAGCCTACACATAAATAACAGTAAATTATATATCAGTCGCTAAAAACCAAAGGATATAGAAAGAGCGTGAAAAAAGCGGTGGCGCGTGCACAAACATAACATGATGCATACATTTCTCTATTTTTTTTAAAGCAAATTGACAAATCTATACGTGTGGAAATCCTGTTCTGCCCTCCAGTCCAAGATAATTTTTCAATACTGCCACACCACTAATCAAATTAATGTGGGACCCAAAGAAATTAAAGAGCAGAAGAAGACTGTATATAAGATCTGGGACCCACAATTTCTAAAAAAAAAAACCTCTAGCTTGACACGTGAGACCAAGAGCTTTTCTCACGTGAACCGTCGAACGGGAAAAGGGTCCCACAGCAACAGATCTTAACATTACTAACAAGTCATTGATATATATCACCGCCAGTAACATTAGTAGCAATCTTCTCCGAAAGTACATGCTTAAAAATCGGAAATTTTAGCATTAAAATATAAAATAAAATAAAATACGTGTATAAGAAAGTGAGAGATCTGGCTAGGATTCCTGCTACCAATATATCTGGTTGGGAGCAGGACCCACTCTGGAATTATCAGGCTTACGTGGCAACACACTGAATCTTACCACCCCACACACAATAGGGAGCGTGATTTACACCTTCCGCATCAAAATCAAGAAGGAAAAAAAAAACAAAAAGAGTTTGATTAGTTTTACTCACGGATCTAATGATTTCAAGGTTGAGCTCTTCCGGTTTCAAGAGCATATCAGCGCTGGGATTCCGGTAGAACATGAACTCACGCTCTCCGTCGGCGCGTAGAGTCACAAACGCCAAAGCAGTTCTCGCTCCCTTGTCGAAGTTGATGCCGTCGCCGTTGACTCCGTTTTGCTTTAGGATCCCAGCGAGCATGTAGCCAAACTCGTCTTCGCCAAGCTTACCGACGAAGGCAGATTTGCCACCAAGTCTCGACACAGCGATCGCGACGTTGGCTGGGGCACCACCGGGTGCCTTCAAAAAACCAGGTGCCTCGGCGAGAGAGACACCTGAGACGGTGGGGACAAAATCGATCAGCATTTCTCCAAAGCTGACAATCAGGGACTTGTCAGAGACACCATCACCATTGGACGCCATTGGAACAAGAAGAAGATTTTGAGTCGTAGAGAGAGAAACTACGAAGACTTGTTAGAGAGAGAAAGATTGTATAGTTTTGGAGAGAAGAAAAAAGAGAAGAAGAGGGAGGTATTTATAATGGGAAAATTAGAGTTTAATGTTAATTAGAAATTAATAAAAAAATAAATCTAAATTGAATTATCTATTGTCGACAGTTGGGGATTATCTAGTAAATTATAATGGATTAGGTTTTTTTTCTTAATGTAATGAGAGAAAAAAGATAAGCTTTTCTTAATTTCTATCCAAATCTAATAAATTTTTATATGGAAGTAATAACTGTAATATGGAAAATTCTTATTTATTGTAGATATAAAGGCAAATTTACATATAAATAAGGAAAATGTGTCTCTAAATTTTAAAATTTTTTAATATAAAATTATTATTTAATTCCTATAATTTATAAAATTAATTAAATAATTTTTTTTATTTTAAAAAATTAATTTTTTATTTCTTAATAAAATATTATTTAATTATATATTTTTTATTTTATT
Organism: Aleurites moluccanus; assembly: GCA_948193065.1. NCBI lineage: Eukaryota > Viridiplantae > Streptophyta > Magnoliopsida > Malpighiales > Euphorbiaceae > Aleurites > Aleurites moluccanus. Next base: position 43,224 of record CANXYC013070591.1, on the reverse strand, counting down.
TTTTTTACTCTTAATTTTTAAATTTTTTAAAATAAATTACTATTAAATCTTTAAAATTTCTTAAAATTAATAATATAATTTTTTTTATTTTAAAATAATTATTTTTTAATTTATAATTTATAATATTTTTTTTAAAATTATATGTTCATTCATAAATTTGAGAGGGTGTCATTTTTTTTTTAAATTTTCTGTCTGCCTTGATGAGTGATAAGTTATTAATTATAATAATTAATTATATGAGTAATATATAAATAGTTATTAGCTTATAATTAATTATTATTAATATATTTAATAATTATTAAGAATAAATATTAATATTAATTAATAAATTTATACTGTTATTAAGAATAAAAAAAAGCTAATAATTATATATAGAAAAAAAAATCCGTAAAACATCCACTAAATAATCTCAGTTAGAGGGCGAGTGGGAAAAGACATCTATACAGCTTGACGGTACAGAAATTTCTATATTATTTAATTATACAAAAATAATAAAATTAAATATTATTTTCCATTACCATTTTGTTTCTTTGCGGTATCAAATGAAAATAAAATAATATATATATATATATAATAAAGACTGAACTCATCTATTGTTTATAAATTTTTAAAAAATATAAAATAACTATTTTAAAAATTAAATTTAAATAAAATCATATCATTAATTTTTTCATGTTATTATATTTTTATATATTTTAATTAAAATTTATACGAACTAATATATATATATATATATAATTTTTATTATTATTTTTCAACTAATATATATGTTTTTTATATTAATATTTAAAATTATTAAAAAAATAATATTTAAATTTAATAATAATAATATAATTCGTGTTTTTTAAAATTTTAAAAATAATAGTTAAAAGAAAATATATTATCAAAATTTGCACAATTTATGTATCATAATTCATAATTATAAATTTATGAGCTAAAAATCAGCTAGATTTTTGAATTGTGTTGTGCAATAAATTGATGAATCTAGAGAATATTCAATTTTATGAAAATATATATTATTTTATGAATGAAAAAAAAAAAACAAATAAAGAAATTATAGAATTTAGGCTGTAAAGTTGAAATATGAATGGAATTAAAAAAAGAAAAATGGATTGAAGGACTGACTCTGTTATAGGCATGTGCATTTGCAGACAAGAGACTACATATATAATTAAGGTGACACCCACTGTTTCTATATTTTGTTTTTCCTTTTTGGTGGGTCACTTGGCTCATGGTTTTATCCAAGTGGCTACCCTACCCAAATTATACGGAAAATAGTGTAAATATCTCCTTAAATTATAATAAAAATATCACAATGACAATTTTTTTTTTTGAAAATGTAAATATAATTTTAAAATCATAAAAATGGACAAAATATCCTTCCACTACTTATTTTTTTTTATTTTTAAAAATATATTTAAATATTTAAAAATTCATAAAATATTTATTTTAAATTTAAAAATTATAAATAAATAGTCAATAAAATTCCTATAAAATAAACTTTATTTTGATATGTTAAAACTTAAAAAATAATTAATTTTCAATTTATCATAAATTATTTAGATATAAATTTAATTTCCAAAAATTTTTAAGAATTATTATTTAGTTACTAAATTGTAAAAATTATTATTCTCACATGTAATTTCATCAAATATAAATTTAATTAATTATATATATACACCCTAATTCAAATTAATTATTAACTTAAATAATTTTTAAAATTATTATAAAATAATATAATAATATAAAATCTCAATATCCAATTAATCAAATAAAATATTAAGTCAAATATTATAATACTAAAATTTAGTTAAATTCATTACTTGAATTTGAACTAAATTTAATTAAATTTAAGTATTTTATGAATTAAAATATAATAATTATTTAACTCATTTACATCCCTAACTCTACTTAAACTTCAACCCAAATTTTTCTTATTAAATCTCAATAACTATTTATCACAAATCATGGTATTTACCCCAATACATTTTGAATCAATAATAATAATAATAATAAACTTTAGCAATCATTAATTGGAGTTCTTCTGCATGCCTCAAAGAGACATGCATAACCAGCCAAAGGTTATTAAATAATTAGGTATATAATTATAATATATCACCATATAAATATTTTTATTATTATTTAAAAAACCATAAATTCTCAGCTACCCTTCTTGTTTCCAAAGGAAAAGCATGGGAAAATCCCAACCACTATATAGAAAAAAAACACCAACATTTGAATTTAAATATAATATTTTTTTAAAATTGGAATAATATATAATCATAAAAGATGATTGGGTTTGGTTGGTGTTTTGTTATTAAATCTTAGCTAAGCTTATGATTAAAGCAATGTCACACCCCATGGGGTGTACCTCCTTTTATTTTATTTTTTATTTTTTAATTAATTTGTAAATTTTTTCTTATTAAAAAAATTTAATTTATAAGTCAAATACTAAAATCATCACATTGCATGAGACCTTAATATTTTAATCAATTTATGACATGGCATTACCCTATGCATATGTGTCTCTTTGCAAATCTCCAAGCTTTTCAAATTCTTTATTTCTTCTTCTTCTTCTTCTTCTTCTTATTATAGAATTGAGAGTTTGTCCTATTTATATGCATGTGATCACTCCAAAACCTTAAAAAAAATATTACATTATAGAGTTTTGGATGGTTTATTTTCATTAATAAAATTTATATGAATTTATTATAAATGATAATGCAAAGACACTATCATATACTAATATATATCTCCATATATATGAAGTGAATAGAAAATTTCATTATATATCAAATAATTATCTAAAAAATTAAATTTATATAGAATTATTTCATCATTTTTTTTATATTATTGGTATTTTTATAAATTTTAATTAAAATTTATGTTGATAAATATATATTATATTTTTATTTTTATTTTTTCAATTGGCTCTTATATAATAAACTTAACCTATATGTTTTCTTTGTATTTATAATTTTAAAAAGGAAATATTTAAATTTAATAAATAGAAATAATAATAATTTTTATATTAAAATATTTTAAAAATATAAATTATATAAAAAATATTATTAAAATTCATATAAAACGTGCCTATAACTAATTAAATTTAAGAGTATTCTCATTTATCAATAAAATTATTTTCAAATTTCTATTTAAAGAGGAACAACTATTTCCGGTTTACATAGGATGCATAAATGCCTTTCGCCATTTTTGAATTGATGAAATTTAAATAGAAAATTTCATAAAATTCATAAATTATTCTCAATTTTTTTTTTTTTTTTTGGTCCAAAAAAAGTATCTAAAAAATTCATGGATTTAGTAAATTTCATCATATATCCAAATCCTTTTAATTTTAGGGTTTTAAAATCTCATAAAGAAGGTAAAATTTTACAAGTTTCACCTTTTTACTTTTCTGATGGATTTCATTAACTTTTTAATATTTCAAAATTATCCTTTACTATGATTAAAAGAATAATTCTATCATTCTTTAATTTATGCTCTTTTTGCTGCAAACTTCTACTAGGTCTATGTGAGATATGCTCTCTCCATCTGTGAACTGTAGTTGTTGTAACTATTTGATTGCTTCATCTTTATTTTCTCTCTTATAATTTATATTTTTTCTTTATTAAAAACCTAATTACTTTTTCTTCTATTTAGTTACTTCATCTTTGTATTTATATATGTTTCTCAAAGTAAATGGATTCTTGTATTTTTCTCTTCTTATAATTTTTTTTCTGATTACTTTTTGATATTATTTTCATGTAGAATTTTAAAATTTTAATTTATAATTATTTCATTTAGAGTTCTATGCAATGTGAACGTTATAAGTTGAGAATTTTATTAGTTTAATAATCTGCCTTATCCCAAATGCTCAATATCTGTTTACCCAGATATTCAGTGTTTCCTTTGCATGTCAAGGTAAGGACATGCAAGATAAGAAAAAGGGTACCATAAAACAACTTATGAACCTTGACTTCACCTTTGCTTGTGGATCCTTTGGTAAAGTGGGCTTGAGAAAGAGAATCACCTAGAAAAATGAACCTAAGCTTGTGAAGAGCTCACAATAATTAGTGTGCTAAAAACCTAACTTGGCAATCTCGTTTCTGCACTTCAAGAGGTAATCTTTACCTTATGTTTTTTTTTTTGTCCTTGCTTGTTGAATTTTGGCCACAAAATTAGTTGATCCTTATTACAAATGCTTGATTGACCTTGAATATTTTATTTTTAAAAATCGTCACTTCCACCATGCTAGATCGTCAGATAGCATTTGCATGCCAACAGATATATAAGCAGCTGAAAAAAATTAATGACATTTCTAAAATTCAAAGACTAATTATAGTAAGGAAGCTATTCAAATGCCCTTTTGAGAGTGATTTCTTCTTCAGCTTAGATGAAGGAGCCAAACAAATACATTTTTTGGCTCTCTTAATACTAGAAGCATAATCATCTAGAGGTCATTTCTATCATCATTTGATGGTGATAAATATTTTTCAAAACTTTTTGTTCTTTTTGTATATGGCAAATGTTAGTGCTATGTGACACTAATTTGATAGGATGAAATTTATTGATGAACAAATTTCTACGTTAGTATTAGTGTTTTGTGACACTAATATGATGTGTATGGATAATATTTTAAAAATTTGGATTGGTATATAGCTATTATTTGAGTATTACAATGCATCTTTAAGTTTTATAATTAATTATATATATGGATCAAATTATGTTAAATGAATAGAAATTTAAATTATAATCTATTTTTAGATGTTGAAATATTAATGAAAATTACAAGTGAGAAAGAGAGAATTTCTATTTCATAAAACTCTTGCAAATCTAATTATATTACTTCATAAAACTCTGCAAAATCTAATTAGTAATTATCTTATATATATATATATATATAGAATCCACTAATTGATATTTATGATTTTTATTGAAATTTAGTATTATGAAATGTACTAGAAAATATATGGTAAGTTAGTAATTTATTTTAAAAATCTATAAAATTTGATTGTTTAACTAAATATGATTATATGGAAATGCAAATAATAAATCCAAAAATTTTATGTTAATACCAAATAATGGAATACATTAATTCAATTAATTTCATATTTTATAATTTTTAATTTTATAAATTTTAAATATTGTGAATCTGAATGTAACCTTTAAGAAAAGTAATATAAAATTCAATTCATTCTGGCAATTAGTCCATTTATTGGTAATTAATGACAATGTTATTGGTATAATGACAATGTTAAAATTATATATTCTCGTATTGTAAATTGGTGATAATATGGCTGAACAAAGTACTCTTTTAGAGTACAAAAAAGTTTTGTAAAAATTTTTAAAAATTATAATATTATAGTATTTATTGTAAAAAATCTAATAACACATTTTTTTATGAAATAAAAATTAAATAAATTTAAAAAATATAATATAAATATGTTAAATTCAGACCGTTAAATTTTAATGGTCTAAATTTAATATATTTATAATATACATTTTTAAATTCATTTAATTTTTGTTTTATAAAAAAAATATTTCATTATATTCGTTATAATAAATATTATAATATTATAAATTTTATAAATTTTTTTAAAATTCTAAAATATCAATATAATAGAAATTATTTTATTTTTAGCAAAGTAGTTCCTCAATCCTCTTTGTTGCGGGTTGAGGGGGGCTGCTGATGTGTCTCATTTTGGATACTTAAAAAATTTTATAAAATTTTTTAAAAATTATATTTTGATAGTATTTTATTGATATATTTTTTATACTAAATAAAAATTATTTAGACAGTTAAAAATATATTATAAATACGTTAAATCTAAATCGTTAAATATAATATATAAAATTTATAATACATTTTTTTCTATCCAAATGATTTTTATTTAGTATAAAAAATATATCAATAGATTCATTATATCAAACACTATAAAAATATAATTTTTATAAAATTTTTTAAATACTTAAAATGAAATACATGAGAGATAGCTGTGTAAAAATATACAATAGCTCTCAACCCCTTTGTTGCAGCTCTCACGCTTTTTTTTTTTTTTAAGCCCTTATCTTATCTAAATTGGTAAAAGTTCCAAATCATTCCTACCCATGCTACCTAACAACTCCACCTTTCATAGAAATATTGGGTTAAACTATGCACCTACCACAATGGAGAAAAACTCATTTCCCATTTATTGGTGTTTCAAAACTTTTTTATTTTTTAATAAATTTAGTTTCAATTATGATTCGAATTTAAGAATTTATAATTTTGAAGATCGTTTAATATCAATAAATAAAAAACTCATTGATTACGACTTATGATTTTAAATTCGAATTAGTTTTAGGATAAAATTATTATATTTTAGTAATTTTATATTATTCTGATCCAAAATCCATCCTTATAAAATCTGGTTGGTATATCACTAGCCTATTATGCAATTTGGAACTCTAATACTAATAGCAAATAACCCTTGCAATCCTGCAATAAACATGGAACTGCCAACAAAATTGAGTTGGGTAAAAGCATCATTCAATTGTAGGCCATGATGTACTTATCAACATCACCAACACATTCAGATTAAAACAGATCACAGGCAGGGGCGATTTTCAAAAAATGCACCCACCGTCCCAAAAAAATTTCATTAAATTATGTTCGTATTTTGTGTTTGTCCTTACTAAATAATTTGAGTTTATTTTACTGAAAATTTAAAATATTTAGAGTTTATTCATTGTCTCCACTGACAAAACTTTATTGATCCATCCAGCAACTAAGCAAAACCAACCTTTTGCAAGGACCTAAATGCCACGATTATACTGTTGCCGTGATGCGGAGACATGTTGCGGCAAGTGCACGGGTTGTAAATACACAGCAACTTCTCGTAAGTTTTATTTTAATTATTTAAAAAATTTTATAAAATTTTTAAAAAATTATATTTTAATAGTATTTGATATAATAAATCTATTAATATATTTTTTATACTAAATAAAAATCATTTGACAGCTAAAAATATATTAAAAATTTTATATATTATATTTAACGGTCTAGATTTAACACATTTTAAATATATTTTTAGCTGTCCAAATAATTTTTCTTTAGCATAAAAAATATATCAATAGATTCATTATATCAAATATTATCAAAATATAATTTTTTAAAAATTTTATAAAATTTTTTAAATAACTAAAATGGGACACATGGGAGTTGCTGTGTAAAAATACACAGCAGCCCCCCTCAACCCGTGCACGTCACTTCTTTAATTTTCAAAATTATTTTGGATAAATTATAATTTAATTTTTAAAATTTAATAAAATTAATAAAATTATTTTTTTATTTTAAAAATTAATATTTTAATCCTTAATTACTTACTTTTTAATATTCTTTCTCATTTTCTTTTTAATTTTCTTTCATTTTTTTTCTTAATTTCCTTTATTTTTCTTTTTTAATAATATTATAATAATTTTTGATTATTTATAATGATAATATATTTGATATTTTTATTACTTTTATATTTTTAAATAAATTTATTTCATTATCATAATATATATTCTTAAACTTTCTACGTTTGTGGCTAAATGTGAATTATATTTTAATTTTAAAATTTTTACGTTCGCTTCTAATAATAATAAAATATTTATTTTATAATATAAGAAATTTTAAAATTAAAAAAATTAAAACTTTAATACTATGTTATAAAATTATATTTTTATTATTATTTTTAATTCATGAAATTTTAAGTTAAATGGTATTTTCATTTTTTAAATTATAAAATTTAATTATAATTTAATTCTTAAATTAGTATATTATAAATAATTTAATCACTCAAAATATTATAATGATAATATAGATCAAGTTTTATAATAATAATAATAATAATAATTAACATGCATTTGATAGTTAACTAAGAGACTGAATTTCCTTAGCTTAGCTTTGAAGGGAAGTTGCACGCATACCTTCATCCACCATACATGGGACTCTATAAGATTTGGTACCACAGTAATACGTGAAAAACATTAAAGAAAATAACTAATAAATGACAAATGAAAAACAAATGAAAAAAAAAATTAACAGATGATATCTTCGGTTTTCTTGTGTATTATATTTTTTATTTTATATATTTTTCATAAGTTATAATATTTATTTTTTAAATTATTATAATAATTATTTTTTTTTTTATAAATAATATGACGTATAAAAAAAATATGATACAATAAATATAAAAACTCGAAAAAAGAAAGAAAGGAGTGACTCACCAACTTGTGGATAAACATTAATCAAACACAAAAATATTAATATTTTGTTGTTTTCTTTACTTGTTCCTTTGTTGGTGGGTGTATATATATATAGTAACTAAAATAATATTACCAAAGTCGTTTGAATGAAATATATAATAATTATAATATCTTAATTTAGAAAATTGAATATATATTTTTATAAAATAATAATATATAATTCAATTGACAATGTTTCTATTTGAATAAAATATAAAATTCTTATATATATATTCTTTAAAATAAAAAAAAAAAATCTTAATTACATAATAAATAATTGCAATTTGAATTTAATTACCTAAACAAAGAAGTTAATTATAGTATAATCACCAATTTTGTACTTTAAATTCAATTATTTTCCTTATATCTTTTCCAAATTCTACTACCATTCAAAGATAAAGTTTTCTTTTGCTAATAATTATTGATAATTTTTTTTTTATTCAAATTGAAATTGTGCTGCTAACATTTTTTTTTTTTCAGTGGACACTTAATTAAATTCTATAAGGAAAATAAAATCTAAACTTTAATTGATTTAATTTTTTTCCTTTCTTTCTCTTATTTATCTTCTACTTAAATTTTTTTTAGATGAATTTAATCTATCATATCAAATTATAAATAAACTAATAATGATATAAAATATCAATCAATAATGATCCTGTGAAGTGAATATATAAAATAATTATTAATTTATGTATTAAATTATTATTATTTAATTTATAATCAAATGTATAATCATACGTACCTTTTTTTTTTTTTTTCTAGCTCAATACATAATAGTTTTCTCAGAATAGCTAACTAATAGGTTTAAGTTATAAATAGAGTAACTAGTTATTTCAACCTATAAAAAAATTTATTTTATTAGACTGTTCATGATTTTACAAAAAAAAAAATTAAGAAAAAAATTTGGGAGTGAACCATTATAGTTAGAATTTTTTATAATATATAAAATATTAATTAATGATTTTTAAAAAAAAAATTAAGAGGGACTATCACTATTTAAAAAAAATCATTTCTCAATAATAATAATAATAACGTTAACAATTCAAAATTTTTTACGTATCGATACATAACCTAACAGTAAATACATATTTTTCAAAATAATATTTTCAAGATCGATCTCTCCTCTCAATATTAAAAAAATAATTTAAATATTTTTTTACAATTCTATCTTTCCCTAAATTATAACTATGTCCATGTGTCATCAATTTTAGATTCAGATTCAATTTTTATATGGATGTTGATTAATTTCTAGTTTATGGCATTAATTTTTCCTTCATAAATGCTACAAAAAATCTCCATCATTTTCAATATTTCAATTTCACACCACTGTCTCAAATAATATATATATATATATTTATAAATTTTTTACATATTATTTTTCACCTCTTGATTCTCGCCAGTTTTTGGTGTTTAGAAATAAGAATCTTATTGAAAGAGACACTTTAATCCTATTAATTAAAAAGGAGAAAAAAACAAAAACAAAAGAACCATCAATAATTGGTGCATGCTGCTCTTGATTGTATTACATACAACTTAACATGGTTTTGTCAAAGTAAAATTTTTCAGTTGAAATTTTTATAAATTATTTTTTTATTTAAAAATAATAATTTAAAATAATTAAAATATATTGTTAATTAGACATCAGATACTTTCATTACATATTAATTAAACAAGTGTCTCTAATTTTAATTTCATTAATTAAATCCATGTCAACTTTTCGACATACTAATCCAATTGTATTTTTATAAAAATAAAAAATTAATTTTTATTAATTAAAACTTAGAAGGTTGAATTCTTGAATTTGTACCATAATATCATTAATTTATTAATTAAATTTTGATTAAGTTTAGTTAAAAATTTAAATTTAATATGTTTGATAAATTATTAATAATCATATTTTAATTATACCTAATAATCAAAATTGAAAGGAAATGACATTTACACATCGATTTTGGTTTTATTTGAAATAAAAGAGAGAAGAGAAGAAAATAAAAAAAAAAATTACGATTTTTCAGATTTTATATATTATCGATTTTTCTAACGAGTGTCCTCACAATATTTATTAATAATAATTATTTCAAATAAAATATAATTATGAAATAATTATATTAGAAAAATATAAATAAATTAATATAAAAATAAAATAAATAGGAAAAGTTATATTTCATTATATTTATTATTATTTATTTCAAATGATATGTTAAAATATTTATTTTTTATTTATTTATTTTATTTTATATTTATTTATATAATATCGACTGAATTTTTAATTTTTAACTAGTATTTTTTAGAATATTTATTAGAAAAACTGATCATCAATAATAATATTTTAAAAATTTGGTATAATTAAAAATAAAAAAGAAAAAGAAAAATAAAAAAGATTCTTTGGTGATTATATAAAAGAGAAAAGTTGGCGATCTTCAAAAGGAAAATATGAGGTTCAAATATAAAGGTATATATATTAATTATCCATTAAAAAAAGGAAATTATTATTATTTTTTTAGAATCATTAAAAAAGAAAAAAAAAAAAAAAAAAAAGGTGGAGATTGAGTAAACGGGTGCCGCTTCTAGAAAGTCGCGTGACAAAAAGTATAATTTAGTTTGACGTCAAATTCCAGGTGTTCGCTATTCTATTTATTTCCTTGATTCCGTGGGATACATTAAATAAATAAAAAGTCTTTTTCTTTTTTTTTTTTAGGGTAAAATGAATTAGCATTTTAACAGTAATTACATACTAAAATATAATTTAATGATTAATATATTTATGACATATATACTTATAGTACTAAAAAATAAATTTCAACTGATAATATACTAATAAACTTTCAATTCAATAACATTAAAATTATTTTTAAAATTAAAAGATTTCATATTTAAGTTATAGTGGATCCAAAAAAAAAAAAGTAATCTAAATATTCAAAATTAATACAAATGGTTTTAAAGTATTAGAATTTTTCAATTTTATTAATTTAATAAATAATTACTCATTAAAATAATGACTTAATTAAATAAATTCAAAATTTATAAATTAAATTGACTATTTATAATTATTTTTTATGTGAAATATAAATTATATTATATTTGAATAATTGAAAAAAATGTATATATAAATATAAATAAATATTATTTTATCTGATTAATCCCATCCCGAAACAGATAGTGGTGAGATTAATATTTTTATTTTTAAACATATCGAGTTTCTAAATTTTCAAATTTGATATAAATGGTTTTAAAGTATTATACTTTTCAGTTTTATAAATTTAATAAATAATTACTGATTAAATTAATGACTTTATTGTTTCAAAAAAATTAATGACTTAATTAAAGAAATTAGGAATTTACAAATTAAATTGACCATTTATATAAATAATGGTCAATTTAAATTTTTGCTAATTAATAATAAAATAATATAAAATTTCTTTTAATTTTAACCTAAGTAAAATTGAAAATATGTTTTTGAATTAAAATTTTGAGGTAAAATTTGGATCATTAGGCTCATTCAGATAAGAAATAGAAAGAAGACAAAAAAGAACTGCTGGTGGAAGCAAGATGGGACAAAGATTTTATGAATCAGATAGATAATCATAACCGCAGTTAATTTCCCTAATACAATCTTTGATTTTCATCATCAAATTTATTCTCAAACAGTGGTGATGAATTTAAAACTTTGGAGGATCTCATTTCTGTCATAAAGGAGTTATCTTCTCTTTCTTTATCATCTAAACCAGAAATGCTACCTACAGAATCTGATTCTCTTGAGGATAAGTCTTCATCCTCAAAATCATCTTCAGTTTCTGATAGTTCTTTATCAGTGGAATCATCTTCTATCTCTGAAACATCTGGAGAAAATCCATAGGAAGACAAATTATTGCTTCCTTTTTCGGGTTTCCCAGATTCCTCAAAGTCATTTCTTGGACTGTCTAAGATAGAAAGGGGATTCCTATTATTTGGATCACCATAAAGTGCAATGTGCCTGTAGTAGAGTTCTAATTCCTTTTCTGCAATAGCAATAAATCGCCTCACAGATTCGAGTGACTGCTCATACTTCGATTTTTCCAATGCCTGCAAACGAAAAAAAGAGTTATACAGGCTTTGTTGCATGAAAATAAAAAGTACATCTCAATTTCAGATAAAAAAGCAATAATGATGGTGAGAGAATAGGCCAGATCAACCATTTTCTCCTCTTAAATATATAAACAAAGACAAAGCAATCTATCAAATCCTATGCAGAACAAGTCAATGAATATGCATATGTTCTTTCCCTTGCTATAATAGTATCAGTATAATCATTAAATAATGAAACCAGAAAGGATATATGAAAAAAAGAAGGCAAGATGAGAATTAGATGCGCTACTTTTCTACAAATCAATCCTGCAGCTGAATATTTAGGACAAGAAAAATTTCACAAGTAAAAAAAAAATCCAATTATTTCTTCATCAGCAAAATGCTTTCTTGTTTTACTTGACACATATAACATCTTATCATCATAGAGAATATACTGTCACCTCATCGTCGCTGATGAAAGTTTGGCACAACTCTATACAGACCAATTTGGCTAGTAAGCAAATGAACAAAGAAAGCAAAAAACAATGAACTGTTTGATGTTGTACTTGTTCATACTCATCCACATAGGCCAAGGGTAGACCTAATTGTGATACATGCCCGTTAGAGATTATTGATTAGACATTCCAGTAGTAGAAAATTTAAATAAAATTTTTTATCCTCTTGTAGGCTAACATAGTAACTTTCTACTTATTTCTCCATAAAAGGATGAATCCTTCATAAACATATTTGGTTTTTGGTTGAATTTGAATATTTTGGGTGTGAGAACCTACAATTCACATCACTGTTCTCTGATCTCATCCTAGAAGTTGAAAGACCTCTCAAATACCTTCCATTAACCTAGAATATCTTGAGAACTGCTACTAGACCTACTTCAGTTAGTAAGGCTTAGAACAGAGAGATCAAAGATGTGTGTATATACATACAAAAATATATATATGCAGAAAAATGGATGTAACCAGTAAGATTTGTTTAATCAGTTTCCATCTTAAGATTAATATTTAGTTAACAAAAGTAAATATTCAATTAATACTTAAGGCAGCTATTGAAAGGTCAAGCATATCAATGTTGTAGGAGAGAAGAAAAGAATGGGCAGACCTTGGATGAAGTAGGGCGAAGTAGTGAAAAAGATTTCAACATTTATAGACCTCTCTATAGTCGACAGATGTAATCCTAAACTAGGTTGATTAGAGGAAAAACATCCATACAGCTTACCCAACTAAATTGTGATCAAGTAGCTTACAGTCCATGAAAATTCTTTTTATTCTAATCACAGAGCATGAATAAGTGTAGGATTTAACAGTCATGAAATCCAAATTCAGTATCCTGTTAAGGCTGTATCACCATCGTTCATTCATAAGCATTTGCATATAGAAAAGGACCATAATCTACTCCCAATTATGCTTGGTGTGGCCCAATGCAAGAAGAAAGCATTCAGATCTATGTTAAGACCCAACACTATTGCACAATCCTAGATTACTAAAACTGATGCAGCAGCAGCAGCAGCTACTAAGAAACCTGATGCTGGTTATATTCCAATTCAGAACCAAGGTATTGAATATCTGGGTTCATTGCCAGTAGCAACTTTCAACAATTAGTTTATGTATCCTGATAAGGGTTTGGGGCTGTAATTCAAAGAGAACCAGCTGAAACTTGATATATAAGCAATCAGGCAGCTTAAGAACTTTATTGACACTAGATTGCCTACAGAGACCAACAGAAACTGAAAACCACAATTATTCCATGGTTTCGACAAGAATCAAATATATTACCCCCTTGCTGAGTTCCTTAATCCAGGCTGCCACTGACTCCAGAAACCTACTACTCTACTCATTCTTCAATACTAACCGGATCCATAATTGGCACAACTCAACCATTCTAATTATTACTTATGCCAAGTACAATCCCATAAAGTGAAACAAAACACAAATAGTACTGATGTGAAATTGTAGATGCATTAACAGAGGAACTAATATACTTGGTTCAACTCAGGGTCAAGGCTCAAAAGGTGCTAGGTTTAGCACTTTTACTATGGCAGATGACCTAACTAAGGAGCGTTCTTTATTGCCTAGGCACACAACTTTTTCCAGGAACCAAGGTGCACCGGAAGCACACGTTTGCTATATTTTGACTGCCACCATCTTTTTTTTTTTTTTTTTTCCATTTACTTGATATTATTTAATCTATCAATATAAGGTTGGGTATTATTTTATGGTGTATCATAATAAACCCAATTAATTGAAAGTAACAAAAAATATAGTAAAGATAAGGACTATATAGGTACCGCAATGTTTTCAATTGAAAATGCATCAAAGATGAAAAAAATAATAATAATAATAAAAAGGAGAAGGGCTTCTACTATCCCCTATCAATTGCCCCTCTCCCTATCTCTTCATTGTCCTCTATTCTTCAATTACAACCCTCTGTTTTTAACTTTTCCTTTCTTCCAATCTCCTCTCTTTCTCTCTCTTTTTCTCTCTCTCTCTCTCTCTCTGTCTCGTGATCTTTTGTTTTATCTTTTCTTTTTCCCCATCCTCTCTCTCTCTCTCTCTCTCTCTCTATCTATCTATCTTTTCTCCACTCTTCCTCTCTCTTGTCCTTTGTTTTCATTTCATCAGATTACCTATTTCTTCTTCTTTTTCCCCTTTTCAACCGAATTATAACAAACCCAGAATATTATTTCCCTCACTCATAAGGAGATAGACTCTCACTTTCTATTTGTCTCAGACATGGATTCTATTATTTGTCTCCTCTATTTTCTAGCCCTAATACTTCCAGAAAAGATCTTATGCATTCGCTACATCCAAAATGAGGGAGTAGTGACCACAAGTTAGTTTTCAAATTAATGTAGCATGTTCATTTTAAATTTTCTGGAGAATTTTCTTTTTGTCCCACCTCTCAAAGGTGTGCACCATGCCCAGTGGATAGGCTTTAGGATCCCTTAATGCCTTGGTGTGCCTTACGCCCTTAATAACTATGCTAACAGAACAAATTAGTGAAATTTCGTAACTTCACTAGCCCTTATGAGAACATAGATTGTCAAAAAGGTGATAATCTAGAGAATACGAACTTCAAAAGGCAAAAAGTACCAAAAATCCAAAACAATTTTATATTAAAGTGCGATATCAGAATTGGAATAATAATGTAACTGATGCTAGAAAAAACCATGTAACTGCTTGGGTGACAACAAGAATGATGATAAGTTAATGGTGCAGTATTATATGAGGGCATGTCCAGTGATAAACAAGTCACAGTTTCATGATATTTTCATCCTAACATGAAAATTGGCATGAACATCATCAATACTTGAGAACAGGAACTCTTTTAGACAGCCAATAATGTCAGAAGCCAGAAAAGATACCTTTTTTTTTGACAATGTATCTATTGGTGACATGACTTCTGGCTGCACATAATTTTTACCTCGATAAAATATAATAGTTTCATCTCCAATAAACTGCATGGGGATCCCACCACTCAATCTGGCGATTTCCTGAGCATATTCATGTAATTGACCAGGTTTGCAATGCTTGCAAATGACCTTTACAGTTTCATGTTTCTTCCAATGCATATGCATATTAAGAATTACACCTCCAAATACTCCTCTTCTGCCAACTTCCACATAATTGGACCTTTTCTGGGCCATCCTTTTCACAAAAAACCGTTCCTCACCTGTCAGATCATGTGGTTTGACCTCAGGACCCTGAACTTTAGGAACTTCGTACCGCTTAAGTCTTTCAATTAATAAGGCTTCCTTGATTTTGGCCTGTAAGTTTAAGAAAAATAATGAATATTGAATATTGATCTCTAGCAACTATCATATTTCAGAAAAATAAAATTTGGTTAGCCTTGTGAGAGAAAAAAAAAATAAGCCTTAAAATTCCTCCTTTTGTTTGATCACATACACACACTAATAAAGAGGAGAAAAAATAAACGGTAAACTACATTTATTTTTTGAGATTTACCCACAACCCAACCCATATGTTGGTCAAGTAATAACAAATTAGTTTGAATTGGCAAGTTTTGTTAATAACTCTGCAAAGATGATTTGGCATATTAATAATCTAAGGGACCATTTGGATAGCTAGTCATTTGAAATTTGTTATTATGCTTATTTTTTATAGTTTTATACGTAAAACTCAAATTTAAATTCACAATAATTTCAAATGATCACTTATCCAAATGGATCATAATAAAATTCCAAAATGGGCTCATATTACATGTTTATTTTGACCAAAAAAGGGGGAAAAAGAAGCAAAAAAGGAAAAAGGGCAAATTTTTTTGTTTATGGAATACTAACTAAACTATTATATTGTTCTTTTCAGGAAAACTATTGTAATGCTATAAAACTCTCCATCACATTCACCTTCTTGGAAAAAAAAGGTTTAAAAGTACAAAAATGACTTCTTCTTTTTTTTCATTTTTCAAACTTTACAAACAATAACAATGTTGTTAAATAAAAAGTTAATTGGGGGATGAGAATATTATTCTCAAAATAACATCTTCACTCATAGCTATAGCAAACCTCAAGGTCTAACGAGTAATTTACCCAAATATAATTTTTGAACCTTGCAATAACTCTTCAATTCTTTTCCATTACATGTATTACCACAACCCTTTTAATTGTTACTGCTCTCACAATCAGCAAACAATAACAGATTTTAAATATTCAAAACAATAAACATAAGTACCACAAATAATTCAAGCTGGAAGAGCTAACCCTCAATCCCTAAATGTCCATACAACCATTTGCACTTGCTTTAAAATCAAGGGCTTGAATAAAGATTTTTGAATGATTTGAAATTGGTTTGAAATTTTGTTTCCAGACTAAGGGATCAAAATGTTGCTAACATTTCCTATGTTTGATCCCCTGGAAGGCTTGACTTTGAAAAGGAAGTGTAAATTCCAAATCAACTTATTGGAAAATGTGGAATACTGAAGACCAATCTGTACAAGAAAGAAAAGTTTTGGTTCATTCAAGTTCTTTTGTCAACAAATTTTCCAAATGGACTGTTCTTGTGTTATAAAAAAAAAAAACTCTGGAGACAAATCATTCCCACGATAAGATTATCACAGAAACAATTCTTCTCCTTTAGTTTCAATGGGAACTCATTTAATTCATCTAGTATAATGCCAACTCATAGGCATTTTTTCTTCCAACTAACCAAGTGTAACAGTTTTATTTAGATCCTTAATCAATAAAACCCACCTTCCTTCATTTCTACAACCCTAAACCTGACTTCACAATTAATAAGTAACAAATTTGACCTGGGAGAAAGGAGTGAGTATATCACTACAAACAAAGCTCCTCAACTTGCAAAAGAGAGAAGTCTGTTGAAAGTTTAATAATCAATTGACCACTAAAAGTGATAGCAAAACTTCAAAATTTAAGCCAAAAAAAAAATTTCAATAACAATAAACAATATGTAATGCCCCGTAGTCACGTAGCATTCAGCTACAAAAATTGCATAGCCATCATGCAAAAGAGAAGAACTAATATCATACAAAAGAATGAAACTCCTTGAATTATCATTAATGACAACTGACAATATATTAGAGCATTGGTATGAGATATAATCAAGCCAAGAAAAAACAGCACAGCAATATAACACTCAACAAATATGGAGAAAGAAGAAAACAATTAGAAGTGCACTCACCCTCTCTAGCTTGTATTTAATTCTTTCTTCTGCATTTGCAAATTTCTGTTTCCTCTTCCTCTTGACAGTAAGCCTACGCGGATCCCTCTTATTAGCGTCTTTTCGCATCTGCTTCTCTCTCTTTCTCTGCATTTTCAGCCTCTTCTTCGTCTGCCACTTCTCCTTCTTTGGAGGATCAACCTCGTGTATTTCAAACTTGGGTTTCCCTTGTGATATCACCAAGTTTACAGTACCATGGCTCAAGTTTCGGAATACCCACGGTGGGTTTAGAAAATTTAGCGGAACTATGACTCCTGAAGGGGAGAAAACAGATTCTGAGGAATGAAAAATTGGCCTGTTAGGAACAGGAGAACAAAAATCCTCAATTACCCAACATTAAAGAAACCATTTTTCTTCAAAACATAAAACATAAAACAACTGGGAAGGCAATAAAAATAATAACTATGAATGAATAGAGAGAGACAGTACCTGAGAGAGAAGGGGTTGAGAGATGAACATGGCTTGACAAGTGAAGAAGCCCTTCTCAGGCAATGAAACAAAGCCTTTGCCATTCAAGTAAAAGCAACAGAGAGGCAGCAAATAAATAAATAAATACAAAAATACAAATAGAATATTCAGAACTCAGACCCCAGAAAGAAACTGTAACAGTGGCGGTGAATTGAAGTTGAAATCAAGAAACTCATATAGCTGTTTTAGCTAAAAATCAAAGACCAAGAACCCTCCCTCTCCCCTAAAATCAAAACTGCTTAAATACGACATCGTTTTCATACAAAAAAAATATACCAAAACCTATTTATTATGAAACCCGACCCGAAATGTTAATTCATTTGAGCTTATATTCCCCGCGCCGCTACAGCCACCGAAACCTTCACAGAGCAGAGACTTGAGCCCTCCAAGTTAGATTCTTTTCCCATTTTCTCTTCTTTTCCTTTCTGGGTATTCTTTGAAAGCACAAAATTTTGTTTTCTTTTCTGGAAAGATCCTTTTTTTTATTTTGTCAATTCACATTTTACAGTGAATTTTTTACGTATCTTTTTGTTTACAGATATTACAGTTTCTTGGAAAGATGAAGAAAATGATAGCTTTAGGATTTGAAGGTTCAGCCAACAAGATTGGAGTTGGAGTTGTCACCTTGGACGGTACAATTTTATCAAATCCTCGTCACACGTACATTACCCCTCCTGGCCAAGGATTCTTACCCCGTGAAACTGCACAGCATCATTTACAACATGTACTTCCATTGGTAAAATCTGCTTTAGAAACCGCCCAAATAACCCCTGATGAAATTGATTGCCTTTGTTATACTAAGGGCCCTGGCATGGGAGCACCACTTCAAGTTTCTGCTATTGTTATTCGGGTCCTTTCACAGCTTTGGAAGAAACCCATTGTTGCTGTTAATCACTGTGTTGCACATATTGAGATGGGCAGGATTGTTACTGGGGCAGATGACCCTGTTGTGTTGTATGTTAGTGGTGGGAATACTCAGGTTATTGCTTATAGTGAAGGGCGGTATCGAATCTTTGGTGAGACTATTGATATTGCTGTTGGGAATTGCTTGGATAGGTTTGCTAGGGTTTTACAGCTCTCCAATGATCCAGCTCCTGGATATAATATTGAGCAGGTATTCTTTTTGTTTTTTTTTTATGATTAGAGCTTTTTTTTTTATGAATTCTGATTCAAATCTTTGTGTGCATTATACCTGATAAATTGTAATCCCTTTTAGGTATGTGTTTTGTTTATATTCAGTTTAGTGTCTTACTGTATTTAGTTAATAATACTTTGGGAAGATGTGGTTCATCAAATTATGTCAATTTCCCTGACTAGTTTGGTTGTTTGTGGGTAGAAGTTGTAACTAGAAATTAGTATATCTGATGTTAGTCTGGGTTGCATGTCTTAATTCTGCTTTTATTAGGACTGATTTCTCAAGGAGATGTTTACTAAAACTTTTTAAATCCCTTTTTGAACAAGTTGGGATGTTCTAAAGATAAAAAAAATTAGGTTCTTGTAGTTATCATAAAGAGAGATGTTAATTCCTTTATCTTGAATTATGATACCCCTACATTTGTTCAAGCCTTTGTTTGTGAACTTTTGCAGAATAGTTACAAATTTACAATAGCTCAAAATTTGACATTTCTTGATTTTTTGTATTTCTTTTGCTAGCGTGTCTTTTAATCCATTTATTTTCTGCGATTAGTTTAGGTGCCTCTGCCCCATAAAATTGCCATTATTGCTGTCTAGGGCATATTTCCAGAATCGTGCATTTCACTATGCCAATGAATTTTATACTCTTCTTGCAGAAAACAGATGTTTTAGTTAATCTCTAGTTTGCTAGCATATTCTATAATTGTGGCTGCTATGCCTGCTCAACTTGAATTATGTTAGTTTTTCCATCTTCACTTTCATGGTATTCTTCTTAACCAGCTTGCCAAGAAAGGAGAGCAATTTATAGACCTTCCTTATGTTGTGAAAGGGATGGATGTTTCTTTTAGTGGATTATTGAGCTTTATTGAGGCTACTGCAGAGGAGAAGCTTAAGAATAATGAATGTACTCCTGCAGACTTGTGCTACTCCCTCCAGGTAATTTATTTTCAATGCCTTCATGTCTTAGAGGTGAATGACAGGTGTTGAATATGAATGAAGCAATTTTTTGCCAAAACTTTAAGCTATGTAGGTATGCATTTTTGCTTATATATATATGATGTATCCAATGTGTTAAAATATGATATGATGCAGGAAACAGTGTTTGCTATGCTTGTGGAGATCACAGAACGGGCTATGGCACATTGCGACAAGAAAGATGTTCTTATTGTTGGTGGTGTGGGCTGCAATGAGCGGCTGCAGGCAATGATGAAAACAATGTGCTCTGAGCGGGGTGGAACACTGTATGCAACAGATGACAGATATTGCATTGACAATGGAGCAATGATTGCATATACTGGCCTCCTAGCTTTTGCTCATGGTATAACAACACCTCTAGAGGAGTCAACTTTCACCCAGAGGTTCCGAACTGATGAAGTGCATGCAATCTGGAGGGAGAAGGAGTTAGCTAGCATGAAAGATATTGGAGAATAGGGGGGCTCAACCAAGCAAATCTAAGGTATGTCCTTTTTGTTGTTCCATCTCTGATGAATTAACCATTTTTGAATTTTTGAAAGGTATCAATAATATAAAGTACTTGACAAAAAATAAACATTGGAAATAAAGGATGTGTTCAGAGTATATCAAGTTCAACAATAGAAGAAGTTGTTCATAAACAAGAGAAGCATATAGGCAATGTGTATAGAAAACTGTCAGAGTTATCCAATCAATAGGCTTTTTTCCTAAGCTTTAGATTAGGGATAGCAGAGTAGAATAATAAATTCCTATTATGAGTTGTGTTTTTAGGTGTAAGAAACCTGGTTAAAACATCAAATATGAAATTGCATGGCCATCCTATGATTATAGTCCTTATTACACATTCCATATCAAGTTAGCGCCTTGAAGCTCATTTAGGTCGCATGCTTGTTTGATTAATCTTTTCAAGAGGTTAGATAGATAAGCATAATACCATAGTGCATACATTCAATATAATGCAAGAGAAAAAAAAAAGGCACACTGAAAGGCAATTCACAAATCACAATTGGATTGCATGGAAAATGGTGATATCAAGCAAGGCTAACAAAATCAGGTCAACTAGGCCTTGCTTGTTTCTTGAATGCTTTTGAATCACTGAGGCAATCAAATTTTGCCAATGAAATCAAGTTTTTCATTGAAGACCACTCATTTGATGGGGGTAGAGTGTTCTTTTTATACATATTTCTTCCAACACTGCTGGTAATGTTGTGGATGAGTGATCTCTAGGAATGTTTAATTACAAATTTGTTGTGTGCTTAATCTACCGGTCAGTGAAGATTATTCATTATTTATTCAACAATGATTCTCTGTCCTGTGTCCTGCAATAGATTTCTGTGGTCATAATAGGAGATCCATTGGAGATTGTTCTGGGTCTTGATTTGATGTTATTGCTTTGTTCTTGCACCCAGCTTTCTCTTTTGTGGAGTATTTGTGAAAGAAATACAAGGATTTCAACGGACTAGTGCCAAATTGGTTAGTCGAAGGCAAAACAATGGCTTTTAAACCTGCCTAGGCTTAGCTATCAAAGCCAGCATATTCGTTTACAAATTTGGTCTTGTTATGTCCCTTTATGGTATTCAGACGCTATGTTTTTATGATTTATCCTATCTTGGTCAGTTTATATAACAGTCTAAGCTAAATTTTGTGGAAATATTTCTAGTCTTTTCACAAATTTCCTTGTTTTTGCTCTTGCAGACTTGATGCAACTTAGGAGAGAAAAAAAATTCAGCATGTACCAACAAAATAGATTCGTATTATGTGGAGAAGTGCAAAAGCAATGTATTATTATCAAGTAGCTAGATTTGCAAGGCAAATTTGAAACTACTCTACAAAAGAGAATCTGTTATGTTATAAATAGAGAATTTGCTTACTGAGTGTATATTATACAGAAACTTCCTGGAAATATTGTTTGTCTACATGTAAGTCTATTATTTTTGCTGGACAATATTATCAGAACAAGAGAGTTTATGATGATGGAAATCCATATCAAGTAATGTGAATATGTCATTGCTTGCAAGACTATACACCATCAAATGATGGGAACATCAATGACAGCAGGAATTAATGTTGGTACTGTTATTGGTAGTAATAGAGTTGGATAAGAGTGGTAAGTGCCAAGCATACAACATTAGTAGGATTGATGGAATTCAGTTCTTTTGAATTTAACAGACTGAATCATTTTGAAGGAAATGAAATCATGTTAAAGTAGATAGCAAAACTTATTTGTCCTCTCTCTCCTCTCCATTCCTTCCCATAGTTAATTTGATTTTGACATGATGACTTTCTCATCTGCCAAACGAGGTAAAAGTAAAATATGAAATTCGATACAAGAAATGAGTCTTGACTATTTTTTATTTTTTTTGTACTTAATTAAATTCTTCAACTTTCATTTTGTATTTTAATTTCCATAAAAATAACAAGCGATTTACAGCTTCAATTCTTCATGCAGATAACTGGAAAATAATTTTACATCAAAATTCAAAATCAGGAACATAAATGGTTAGGCATTTGTTCTGTTTCAATTCTTTAATGGAAATTGTTGTTTCCTTCCTGTAAAACTCCAGCAGCAGCTTGAAGAACAATCAACAACTTAAATGGCCTCTGTATTATCATATCCAAAAAACTAATAAACCCAACAAGAAGATCAAGAATGCTACTTTTTTTTTATCTTCTTCTTCATCATCAACCACTATAGGAAAAAGTTCTTTATAATTCCCACTAAAGAACCTCTTTATACAGCTAAACAGTTCTTTAAAAAGATTAAAAAGAGAACACATAATTTTTTAACTGAGTTACAGTTCTCACTAACCTTCCTTCAATTGCATTACAGGTATTGCTCATAAAAATTCCAATCCTCTCCAACATCTCATCAATCTTTTTCTTCAATCCAAGAAGATTTTGACACAAGTTGTTGAAGAAGCGTCTAGCCATACCAAATGCCTTGTCAATCTTGGCAGAAAGATAATTCATTGAATTTACAATCTTGGATTTCAGAAATCCAAATATTTGGCCAAGTTTTTCCATGACTAATTATGTTCACAATGGAGAAAATAAGCCAAGTTTTTAGTCTAATTTGATTTTTCTTTTGGTAGATTATGTTAGTATATATATATATAGTGAATCAATTCCTTGAATTGACTCTTTGAATTCTGAAAGTGTTTTAATTATCTAACTTTCTACATTAGGCTCAAGAAACCTTTTAATTAATTAGATACTCATTACAAAGCTCCAAATTAAATTTTTATTGCTAATTATAAGATGGCTTAATTATAAATTTACCCTAAATTTTAGGTTATTTTACAATTATATTATATTCTTTATTTTATATCAATTCTACCATAATTTAAAATTTTAGTTTTAATTTTATCCTAGAGTTAAATTGAAAATAATAATAATAATATTTTCATAATAATCTGAAGGAAAAAAATAAAATTGACCTTAAAACTTATTATATCATACTATTAATTTAATTTTTAAATCTTAATATAAATTAATTAAGTTCTTTTAACTTTGTGAATTCGGTAAACTATTATAATCAAATAAATGACTTAATTAATTAAATTTACAAAATTAAAAAATTCAATTAACTTGAATTGAAATTTAACCTTTAAGGATCAATTTAGTTTTTTAATTAATAATTTTTTTAACAATTATAATTTAGGGTAAAATTGCAACTAAATTTCAAAATTATAGTAGAATTTACACAAAATATATAATAGGATATAATTATAAAAATAGATAAAAATTTAAGGTAAATTTATTTATTCAGCATGTTTTAGATGATAAAGGTTGCTTTTTTAGCTGCATAAGTTCTTTTTACCTTTATAAGCTTTGTAATGTGTGTACCTAATCTATTTTCAAATTGAACTCCTTGAGTTTCCCTAAACTATGCATGGTGGGTTAGGGTTAATGAAGGGGGAAGAGAGGATATAAGGGAGATTTTCTTTCTTTTTTTTTTTCATTCCCTTTCTCATCTTATATCCATGCATGCATTGCAAAGTATATTAATTTTGGTGCTTCATAATATATGACTGATAATCAAAACACTTGTAGATTTCAAGAATGGGTAGCTAAAGAGCAAAAATCATTTCATTTTTCTCCATGCACAAACATATTACAAATTAGTAACAGAAAAATTAATTAGCTCAACTGTTAGATTCCTTTTTCTTTAAAGATTAATATAAATGAATTTCTTAGAACTTTTAATATGCTTTATTTATTCACATAAATAAAAAAATTATTTCAACTTGGATTTTATTCAAATTGACACATAAAATTCAGGTTTGAATCTTAATTTAAACATTTAAAATCCATTAATTACTTGTTGCATAATATTTATAAGCGATTGAGTGTTTGGTTTGGAGTTAAATAAGTGATTATAAAATTATAAATTAAATTGTTTAATAAATTACAAGTAAAAATTTATTTTCCAAATAAGTGATCATAGAAAAAATTATTATTTAACTTCAAAATCTCAATTTAGCAATTGAGTTCTCAAACACCATTCTAAAATTATCCTACTTGATGAGTAATGAATATTAAGCTTATACATGTTCTGAGTAATGAATATATTTATGATATAAATCACAAATTGATTTTTTTTTTAATTTATCTATTTTTATAAACTATTTTAATGGTAAAAATTATTCTTAATGGAAATTTAACAAAAATTTAAAAAGAATCAATAAAATATAACCATTATAGATATTTTATAGCATGTCTTATCATTAAAAAAAAAAATCACATTAGCATTTTTTTTAATTTAATTTTTATTATAATTTAAATTAAAATTTTTCTGTCTTAAAAATAATTATAATATTATTAAATTAAAATTTCAAATATCTAAAATAATTTTAATAATATTAAATTAAAATTCAAAAATTTTCAGTTCCTAAAAATATTGCATTTTCAGTTTTTATTTATTTATTTTTATTTAACTCATATTATAATTTAAACTCAAAATTTTTAATATCAAAAACAGCTCGAAGGATATATATAATAATAATAATAATAATAATAATAATAATACAAATAAAATGAATAATAAGAAGGAAAATATAATGGGATGGGTTTTGGTTGGGCTTATATTCGGGGCAAGCACTTCAAATATCGAATAAACCCTACTATAAAGGTCAAAGCTGTTTTTAAACTTTTGTCAAACCCTAAGCTGTTCTTGGAGGCGGCCATTTTTCTCTGCTTTTGCTTCGTAGACAGGTTCCTCTATTAGTCCCTCTTTTTTTTTTTTTTTTTTTTTTTATTTTGTGTTTGAGTGCTGGAAAAGAAAAGAACAGATAATTATTGAAATGTGTTTTTCTGTTGGATCCTCCATCAATGCTCACTCAGTGTTTGATTTCAAGATTCTTTATGGTTTATTATGTGTTTCTTTATTAAGATCTCTTGTTATGTATTTTTTTTTTTGTTTCTCTAGAATTTTTATGTTGATTATGTGATCACCATTGCAATTCAAAGGCTTTTGAAATTGACTCTTTTGCTTGTTTATCTATAATACTTTTTCTTTAGCTATAGCCAAATTCATGGGTTGGGCTCATAGCAAGGTAGGATGGAGTTTTTTATTTTATTTTTTTAATTTGTTTTTATCACGTCCTTGAACAAAATTAATTAAATTATGATCCTGTTAATCTTAAAAATTAATTAAATTTATGATCCCATTAATCTTTCTTCTTCCCCTTGTGACCTTGAAAAATTAGATATTTGAGCCAGCACTATCCATATAACTAACCCTAATTAGTTTTGGATTAAGGCTGAGTTGAGTTGAGATGAGTATTTATTGTTTTGAGTTTAGATGAGTATTTATTGTTTACTTAAAAGTTCTGTAGTTTTTGACATTTCTTAAAATGTGTAGCAGCAACAATGGTGAGGGTCAGTGTTCTGAATGATGCTTTGAAAAGCATGTATAATGCTGAAAAGCGTGGGAAACGCCAAGTCATGATCAGGCCTTCCTCCAAAGTGATCATCAAGTTTCTGCTGGTGATGCAGAAGCATGGTATATTTCATTTTCACCTGTATTTTATCTCATTCACTGTTCCTTGAAAATTCATTAACCTATAATCATTTGTGTTTCTTTTCTCTTTGGTTCTCCTATGAAGGATACATCGGTGAGTTTGAGTACGTTGATGATCACAGGGCTGGTAAAATTGTCGTTGAATTGAATGGAAGGTTGAACAAGTGTGGGGTTATCAGCCCTCGTTTTGATATTGGTGTCAAGGAGATTGAAGGATGGACTGCAAGGTTGCTTCCTTCAAGACAGGTCAGCTACAAAAGATGTTTAAATTCAGTTTTATTTATTTGTTTCTTCTAAAATAATTTTCCCTTTACCATGAATATCAAGCTATCACAAGCATGCAACTATAATATATTAGGATCAAGTTAGCTATGTTGTGCAGAAGCAAGTAAGCTTGTTTATGCTCTGATTAAGCTTGTACCAGCTTCCATTTTTGATATATAATTACATATTTCTATGTAAAATTGGAGTGAGTGTTTGCATGTATGTGCTCCTTTTGATGTGGGTAGTTAATTAAAACATCTACATTGATTTAAAATTGCAGTTTGGTTATATTGTGTTGACAACATCTGCTGGCATTATGGACCACGAAGAGGCTAGAAGAAAGAATGTAGGAGGCAAGGTGCTTGGGTTTTTTTACTAGGCTGAGCTTTTCTGTTTGAATTGAGCAACATTATTCTGCTTATGAGGTGTTTTTAGTTGTACTTTTGAACTTGTTTCCTATAGGAATAGCTGAATGCTTTATTTAATCTATGCTTTTTACAAAAGCATTGGTTTTTGTTTGCTTGAATTTTTGGCAGCTCACATTTGTTTTACAGCAGTTTCATTGCTGGGTAATATTCTGGTTGTTTTGATGTGAATCAGGCAGCATAGGAATGAAGCCTTATTCTAATCCACAATTGCTTTTCATTTGCAAGGAACCTCTATTGCATTAATTTAATTTGCTGTCATTCATGCGAAAGCAGATGATTGCATGTCAAAATTGGCATCATAAAACCGTAATCCAGATTTTAAGATAGCCCTTGGGATGTTTGAGAATTAATTTGTTAGTCTCCCCTGGATTTCACCATGAATTTAAATTTTATCATTTTCAAATGAGTTTTATTTCTTCAAAACAGTTTACTAATAAATTAAGTATTTAACCAAATAATAAGTTGAAAGTTAAAAAAAAATGATAAAAAATTCACTATTTTACTCTTGACTATGTAAATTAGAATGTGATTAGAAACTGTTAATTTAGAGCAATGGCTAATTTGATGGCTTCAGGATCAAAGGGGCATACTTTAGAGTAATTGCTAAGGTTTCTTGAATCCGAAACTGTTAATAATCTTAATTCAAATCTTCAGAAATTATGATTGTATCTATCACAAACAATGGCAATGATAATGGACCAACTTGATATGCTGTTAATGGGGTTTTTGTGGATAGTTGATTCTTCATTAAACCTTCTTTCAAAGCCATAGCTCAAGATGTTTATAAAGCTCAATTAAAAGCTGTCAACTTTCTAATCCATGTATATATCCTGTTTCCTTAATTATCTATCTCATATTTTGTTAAATTATTCCCTAATGATTTCTATTTACTATTGTTGTTTGGATGGTTTGTATGCATAGAAATCAGTCATTAGAGATTAATAAAAATTATTTTTGGAGTAAGTTTGATATTATATAATTCTAAAAATTCTAAAAATGTATAGTTATAAATAACATCAAAACTACCTTACTATGCATTGGATAGTAGCAAGTTTACTTACTAACCCCTTATTAGAAGTGGAAAATGATTGAATCAAATTAATCATGTTTGGGTCATTTTAGTTTTGAGAGTTGGATTACATATCAAATTGACATTCAAAAGGAATTTAAAACCCATTTCAGGGTTTCTGGATTAGTCATATGGCCAATAGGTCTAACAAATTATCATATTCAAGTCGGATCAAAATCTACCATATTTACCTTTATGTAAAAGTTCTACACCCTTTGTTTTTGAGATGAAGTTCAATACATAGTTATGTGCTCTTGTATTACTATAATGCTATCAACATTATATATAATAAGTTCTTTGATCAAGAGTGAATAAGCAAGAAATGGAGTGAACTTGTTTTGGGCCAAAAATGCAACCAAAGGGCTCATTGGAGAGCTTCTACCACCTGGAAGCTTCAATTATGATTCAACACTTGTACTTAGAAATCTATTTCAAAGCAGCTTGGCTCTTTAATTTTGATTTTTACCCCCCTTAATGGAAAGCTTATAACAGTTACTTTCATGACTACATATTAAAAAACTCTTTTTTATGGCTCAATTGATGATGGTTTTAAGGTTCTCAGATTATCATATATCATATTGGCTAGGACACAGATATTTTTCTTCCTAATGAGAAAGATGGGTTGCCAAATTTGATACAGAAGTTATACGATGATTATGGCAATTGGAGGCTTTGGAAGGTTAAGCTTGATGAAATGTGGATTCCAAAATCCAAGTTTTCATATGATTTGAAGCTTCCAATATTATGCAAGAATTGGGATTTGAATTACCTTTTAATCAAATGTGAGATTTTTTTTGAGATTATATTTGAATTTACTACTGATGATGTCATGTTCTGATTTCGGAACGCGACGGTCTTAGAATGCGGGAGATGTCAGATGCGACCGACATCCGTAGAATTCAATATCATATACAATCATCAATTACTATCAATTTATTAATCATTCACTTAATGACTATTCATTATGGCATTCTGTAATCTGTTTATAACAAATATTGCAAGTGGCTGTAATAATCATCATAACATACCATATCATTAATTATACTCCATATTATGTCATTCATATATGTTCATAAACTAATTATATCATACACAACTCATGGATCAGTTAGAAAATGAATATACAAAATACAATGTTTAAAATTAATTACACTGCTATAAAATACTGCAGGAATCCACAGAGAGTCAAAAGTTGGGATTTATGCCTCCTACTCTGCACTTGAAAATGAAAACAATGAAAGGGGTAAGTATATAAGATACTCAGTGAATCTAATATGCATCGATTATAAATAAGGACTGAAATATTAATAATGGATAAGCAAATAGAATAAAAATATCAGTTTGCTCAGAAATATCAGGATACAGAATCAAGTTACAGAAGATAACTGTAAAGTCAATAATCAAATAAATGGAAAGTATATCACATGGATAAAACAGATGTAGGGTCATGAAACTCATATCACGTGTATCATCATGTGTCAATAAACATAAGACTGATCAGATTTTATGACTAGGACTATTAATCATTCCCGGCTAAGGTATCATTATACTATGTGTACATTGCTAACAGTATGTACCAACTACCCTGTCGGAGCGACAGCTTTGTCAAACCACATCGGAGCCAATAAAAGTAAGGAACATGTCAATAGATACTATTACACAAAAATGATATCACCAAGTATCAATAACTCAATATCAATCAACTCAAGTTATAATATAATCAATAGAAATAGCAATAGCAAGTAGGTATACAATGACAATGGGTTTGACAATCAACAATGGAATGAAACTGAGGTTAGTCATATATGAACAAAAGGTTGGCACAATTGGCATGCCAATGTCGCTGGCGACGATGACATTCAAATGGTAGGCTTATGGATAAACAAGTGATAGGCCTATAGCAAAATAAACTAGATATTTTAACAAACACTTGGTGTGCAACTTTGAATGAATAATTTGACAAAGTTTGGGTGCAACTCCAACATTACCTCATTAAACATCAACAACTCACAATCAAGGCAATATGATAGGCATTATAAACTCAACAATAAACAATATTTAAAAGATCAAATTGGCATGGAAAAATTATAGGAAAAATAAGCAAAAAAACCTAGGCAATGAATTGTAACATAGGTTCGGCCAAAAATGAGCTTCCAAAGGAGAATTTCAATCAATATTTTAATACTTAGGACATGTTAAATGATGTATAAAAAACTCACCTCACACTTCAAATTAGCTTGGAAAATTGATTTTCCACCTAAAACTTTAAAGGAGACAAAATTGACAACTTTCCAATTTTTTATTTTCTACATCAAACCAACCAAAAATAATTCATCAATTAGTCTCCAATTAACATATTCTAAACTTAATTAACATAAACTAACTCAAAATCAAATAGCTAAATCATACAACTTAGGTTAGGGTTTAGAATTTGAATAAAAATACCCAAATGCATCAATTGATGTAATTAAACTCGAAACTCATTCAAATCATCATCTAAAACATCTAAATCAACTATAAAATCAAACAAATCACTTTGTTAACTTAAATTGATGAAGTACCTGAAATCCCTTTGGTGTTTGTTCTTGAATTTCTTTTGTGATTCAAGGTGAAAAATAGATGGAAGATAGAAGATATAAGGTTGGTTTTAAGTTTTTTTTTTTTTTTTTTTTCTTTTTCTTTAAGAAAACAAGCTTAATAATGGAGAAGAAATGGGAGAAAGGTTCGGCCAGAGTGAAAGGAAGGAAGAAGATGACCAAAAAATATTTAATTGTTGCTTATATATTAAGTCAAAAATGACAAATTATATTTAGGTTCTTAAACTTTTCATAAATCATACTTTTGTCTAATTTCTTTTTGTAATTTATTCTGACAATTTTGTTGGGAATTGAATTTCAAAGTGGGGATTCAAATAGCTTATTTTATTTATATTTTATTATAAAAATAGTTTTAGAGCCATTCTAAAACTTAGACAGTTGATTTTTCATTATATCCTAAAAGTTTCATTTATTTATGGTTTTATCATTACTTACTTTTTCAGTATTTCTAAACATTTTTCACATCTTTCTTTTCACCATAATTACACATATATTTATATGATTTTTTACTCCTAGTTATAATCAGAAATTCATCTGTCGACCGGACTGCTATTTTCTCAGCAGTGTTATTGACACTAATATTTTCCGAAATAATATCTCATATGCTTTCTAACTATGTCTCAAAAATTATTTTTAATTATTTTGATGATCTTAAATCAAAAACTAATAATAATATAATTCAATTATGATAAATTTTTTTAAGGTATTACAGATGATAAAATCTATATTTTAAATATAATTCAGAAATCTTATATTGAAGTAAATGAAGAAAGTACTATGACTACATCAGCATCAATGATCAAGGCAGATGAAACAAGTAGTTTAATTTTTTCTTTTTATTCATTCCCCAACTACTAATTTTAGAGTTGCAAATTATATAATAGGAACTTATAATTGGAAAACAATTAAAAGCATTTATATGATATTTTCTCGGCATCATATTAAATGTTTTAATTTTTTTTAATATATTCTAATTTAATTATTATATTTTTTTTTAATTTATTTTAATATTTCAATAATATTTTCAGTAAAATTATGTCATAAATATATAAAATAATTAAGAGATAAAAAATGGAAGAAAATTAGAATAGTGGAGAAAAATTAAAATAATAAATAAATTGAAGTAATAAATGAATTAAAAATGTAAAATAGAAAAAAAAACTCTTAATAATTGAGCATTTTTCATTTCGTATATTTATTATAAAACGAATGAAATACTATTTTTAAAAATTAAAAAAATTTATCAAACAAAAATTATCGAAACACAATTTAATATATTTTAAAAGTTCAGTCATCGGTGGTATAATTTTTTCTAAATTATTAGATGAAATAAATTTAGAGTTAATTATTATTTAGTTCTTAAGATTTATCGAAATTAACAAAATGATCCTTATATTTTGAGAGATTCACTATTTATTTTTTATATTTTAATTTCGTCATATGAATTAATTCTTTCATCTTTTTTTTTTTTATAAATTCTGTTAAAAAATTAAAAAAAAATTAAAAAAAAAACTTTTAATACATAAAATATTTTTTTAAATTAGGGACATTATCCTAATAATCCATCTCTAACTATCTCTACATATAAATCCATAATTACAAAAAAATTCCTATAAAAAATTAAATTTAAATTTTTTTATTAAATAGTCAAAAATTTAAAGATTAATTGTTTATTAATCCATAAAATTTTTTGAAATTAACGAAGTGATCACTATAAATAAAATACATTTTAGTTATTTTATAGGTATTTAATAGTAAAAATATACGAAAGAATCAATTTATATAAAGGAATCAAAAAATAAAAATTAAATAATGAGTTTTTCAAAATATATAAATCAAAATATAAGAATCATTTTATTAATTTTGATAAATTTAAGGAATTAAATAGTAATTAACTCATAAATTTATAAGAGAGAAAATCATCGGAACCGGAATTTTTGAACCGATCAATCAAAATTTTGGACTGGACCGGCCCATTACAATCCCAACTTTGAGTGCATAAACCCAACCCCAACCCATACCCGAATTTGAATCAAACAACTTAAATTCGGTGATTTTAAAAATCACCAGCACAAGAATCTAAAACGTGGCCTAAAATGAGTGGACGTTCACAATCAAGAAACAGTAGACTCATATTTATATTATCACCACTCCCTCAAAGCTGAGAACTAGCCTGCTCCAATCTCTCTCGCTCTGTTTCAAAACTCAAAGCTCGTCAAATTCTGATCCTTAGATAAAGTAAGTTAAGAGTTACGCTAATCTTTTCCTTATTTCAAATTTTACCTATTAATATATTTCTGTTTTGCATTTCACCCAATACTTTGGTTTTAATTTATATTGGATAAGTCTTGTTAAGCTTTTGTTAGTGATTGTATTTTTTTAATCTTTCTGAGCATTTGAATACTTTAATCTGCTCGTGTTTGATGGTTTTTGCTTCTGGTTTTTGTTTGGATTTTGATGTAGTTTAGTACCCTGTTATTGTTTGATGGAGTTTGTTGTTTTTCATCTTAAAGTTTTGAACGTTTTGAGTATGTGTGTGATGTTGTTTTTGGCCAGTAACTGTTTGATAAATTACTTAAGAGGTGAAGTGGAAAATTTGATAGGTACTTGTTTCTGTATGTATCTACTGAATTTGTTGCAACTGAAACCAGAACAGAAAAAAAAAAAAAAAAAAAAAAGCAGATAGGATTTTGGTTGGTTTGGTTGGTTTCTAAGTAATCATAAGCTTGAAATAGTTATTTTTTTCAAAAAAAAAAGAGTATAAAAAGTTTAAATGGAAATGTTCCAATTTTTCTTTATTGGGTTTTAGCCAAACCCAAAATGGGCACTTTTCAACTTCTTTTATTGTAATGGACTTTGAGCTCAATTATTTTTTAAAGTGGAGAATGATTTTAAATGGTTTCAAATAAAATGGTAAATGATGATTTCTGGCAGTGGATTTAGATGTGGGAATGCGAATAGCAGAGAGCTCTGCTGGACAGGAGTTGGTAATACTGGAAGGTGATTCAGTTGTGCAGGAAGGTGATTTAATTGTGGAACCATATGAAGGTATGGAATTTGAATCTGAAGATGCTGCCAAGATATTCTATGATGAATATGCTCGAAGGCTTGGATTTGTCATGCGAGTGATGTCTTGTCGTCGTTCTGAAAGGGATGGCAGAATTCTTGCCCGAAGACTGGGTTGTAATAAGGAGGGTTATTGTGTCAGCATTCGAGGCAAATTTGGAAATGTTCGAAAACCACGTCCTAGCACAAGAGAAGGTTGTAAAGCAATGATTCATGTTAAGTATGATAAGTCTGGAAAGTGGGTGATAACAAAATTTGTCAAGGACCATAATCATCCTCTTGTAGTGGCTCCACGTGAAGCTCGTCAAACAATGGTAAGTTCTCTTGTTATTTAGTTGTAAATATGATGCATCCTTGCCATGCTTTGTTTATGTTACTGTCGTAGGTGATTCTATTGTTCTGTGGCATTAATTTAACACATCATACGCTGTGATTTTTAAGGACTGCTAGTGTTTTATAAGAAAGTTTATGTTTATATTCTTTATATGATTTATAAGATTATTCATCCTGAATGAAAAAAAAAAGAATTTTGTACAACATGCCATTTGGGAATACATAAAACTAAATAAATGGTATGCAACAACTGTCTTGTTTTGGGAAGGAACATCTAATATGCATTTAGATGGTGCGAGTCTACTCAATTTGAAAAGCAAATCACATGGGTCAATCAGGTCTTATAATTTATAAATTGAGAACAGCTGAATTAAAGGGATGCTTGTTTGCAGAGTGTGGATCATTGTCGACAAAAGCTGTTTAAATTAATCCATGAGTAATCCTTGCTGAAATTAATTTACATATGCTAGCAATTGTAAATAGGCTGAACTAAAAGTACCAAACCACAGATGGAGGAAATCCTAAACATTTTCAGATTGGTTGCACTATTAGCTCTGAAACATTGTAAGCATATGTACCACAAATATAATATATTCAGGAGCAGTAATAAAGGAGGTTAAGAACTTATGGTGAAAAAAATTATGTTACTATTACTTACTGTAATAGTGAATGGGAGAAAATGATATTTTCTTATTGATTCAACTCATAGATAACATATGTTTATATACAAACTAGAAGAACTATATAAGGAAATCCACCTAATCTTAATCCCTACAATCAAGCTATTAATTCTATTTCCTTAATTATATTTATGTACATTAACACTCTCCCTCAAACTGAAGTATAGATATTAATCATGCCAACTTGTTACATATATAGTCAACCCAAGCTCCATTCAAAGCTTTTGTGAAGATGTCCCCTAATTGTTCCCCTCTGTTCTGATATATTCAATAGAAATTATTTTCTGTTGAAATTTTTCACGAACAAAGTGACAGTCTATCTCAATATGCTTAGTTCGTTTATGAAATACAGGATTCGAAACAATATGGAGAGCAGGTAGATTATCATTTCATAGTTTAGCAGGCACAAAGGTCTTAAGATCAACTTTATCTAACAATTGATGTATCCACATAATTTTACAGACAGACTGCGTCATAGCTCTGTATTATGATTCAGCACTGGATCGATAGACTACATTTTGCTTTTTATTTCGCCATGATACTAAATTTCCTCCAATAAAAACACAATATCCTGTAGTCGATCTCCTATCAACCTTAAAACCTGTCCAATCTACATCTACAAAACATTCGATATATGTATGTCCATGATTATTATACAATAGATCATGTCTTGGAGCTCTTTTTAAGTAGCATAAAATTTGTCCCAAAGCTTCCTAATGCCTAACAGTAGGAGAGGACATAAATTGACTCACTACACTAACAAAGTAAATTGACTCACTATACTAATAAAGTATACAATATCAAAATGAGTTATTGTCAGATAGTTTAATTTCCCAACCAATCTTCTATACATCTTAGGATCTGCAAATAACTCACCATTTTCTGCAGTAAGTTGTAGATTCAGAGTTATTGGTGCATTGTAAGGCTTTGCATCTAACTTTCCAATTTTTGTTAACAAATCAAGAACATACTTCCTTTGAGACAAGAAAAATGCCTTTTTTACATCTCGAAACTTCAATTCCTAATAAGTATTTTAACATTTCCAAGTTTTTTATCTGAGACTGGGTTTGCAAAAAGGATTTAAGAGATAATATGCCAATAGTGTTACTCCCAGTGATAACAATATCATCCATATATACTACTAATAAAATGAGACCGGCTTCGGATTGTGTATAGAACACAAAGTGATCACATTTACTTCTCCTAGAAACAAAATTGGCACGGATAAAAATGGCACAAACAAAAATGGCACAAACAAAATTGATAGTAGAAAAGTGGCACAGAAACAAACTAACCCAAAAACAAAAGAATATAGAAGTTCTTTCCTAGTAATGGTGAGACTGAAGAAACCAGGGACGTCGTAGGGCTGGAATGGAGGGATCGATGCCGGAGAAGGTGATTGGAGGACACAACAACGATCCACACGCCTTCACGTGCCGATGCTT
This sequence comes from Aleurites moluccanus, assembly GCA_948193065.1. NCBI lineage: Eukaryota > Viridiplantae > Streptophyta > Magnoliopsida > Malpighiales > Euphorbiaceae > Aleurites > Aleurites moluccanus. The sequence continues at coordinate 6,723 of CANXYC013070591.1, read as the reverse complement.
GAAGCAGAGGTCAGGCACTTCTGACAGCGCGTGAAGCTCACAGGCCGATCTTTTGAGGACCGGATTCCAGGGGCATGCCAATCGGCAAACGGCGCTTCAAACCTTGCCCGTGGTGAGAGAAACTGATCACTCAAATGGTGACCCAAGGAAGTTCCCAATTCTGCTCAAGGGTAGAAACAAAACCGAAGCAAATTCTGCTCATCGGGCAGAAACATAAGCCAAAACCAGAAAGAAGCAAAAGGAAACAAGAAATTTCAGAACCTATTTGGCTCTGATACCATATAATTGTGAATAGGAGAAAATGATATTTTCTTATTGATTCAACTCATAGATTAACATATGTTTATATACAGATTAGAAGAACTATATAAGGAAATCTACCTAACCTTAATCCCTACAATCAAGTTATTAATTCTATTTCCTTAATTACATTTATGTACATTAACATTTACTAAAGAAAAGCAAAACTTGCAAAAGTTAACCTAATAATATGCTGAAGTTCTATGTGAAGGCTCCCAATACCCTGGGGACCACAATATAAATTTAAAATTTTAAGAAGATAATAGCAATGAACAATAAGAGAAGTAAGAAGGAAAGAGAAAAAAAGAAAGAAAGAAAGAGAGAAGGGATTCCAGTAAACTAAGGTTTTTTGCGTCCAAATTTATATGATGTGCCAAAAGAGGGAAATCTTTAGACTTATTACAACATCCCAAACTGTATTAATCATCTTCTAACATTTGCAGACTCTTGGCATTTCAATAATGATTTAAACTACATATAGGCAAAGTAAAACCATAAAAAAAAAAGAGCCTGACAATAAACTAATTAAAGTTTTAGGCTTGAGGAAAGGTAAATTACTATATCAATTACATCAATAGGATTGGGAAAATTTAAATTATTTGTGTGATAAGTCTCTCTTATTAACTCGTCTATCCTCCATGTTCATTTAGGTTAGCTGTATGAGTACAATGATAGGTTTTTTCTATTTTGATATCTTCAAATATGACTTTAACTACTTTTGAAATAAGAACTTGTTGACAGATGCTTGATAACAATTCTATTCACTAGTTCTTTGAGTTTTTTTTTCCTCTGTGATCAAACTCATTGTTTTGTGAGAATTGGACATTTCATTCCCTGCTAGATAACAAACACTTTTAGATGATTGTATACCTTTTGTGATATTTTTTAGTTGGTGATGCAGGGAGCTAAGCAAAACCCATGTGGATGCTTAGGTTAGCTTTCACTAGGGGCTTGATTTCCATCCCATCAAACGGTAAAATTCCAGAATAGAAACCCTAATTCACATCTCTCTCAATGGAATTCAAAAACAAAAAAAAAAAAGAAAGAGACAAAAATCTTGCTTGAAAATGGATATCATTTCAGTGCCAAAACAGCATCAGAAGTAAATTCCCTAACATTGACTTGTATTGCTGTTTTAATAGGAAGCCACTGTTTCCAACTGCCCTAAATACTTCTGTATATTTTCTATCATATCTTCTACCAAATAACCCTTTTACTTGTTATCCTTGAAACCCTTATTCTAGGGTGCTTTCCAGGACTCGTGCCTTTTTTTTTTTAGTTTTCAGTAATCTAACATCAACAAAAGAGAGACTTTCTTTCCTGGTTTACTAAGACTTCAATTTTTTTCTCACTTATTAAAGGCTGGAATCATAATTTTATTTCTTTCAGCCTTAGTCCACTGCATCTAAATATTAGGCCACTTAAAAGCTGTGCCAATTTTTCAGTAGTATGATGTTACATTGTATCGTACAATAGGAAGAGAGATGTTGGCTATAGAAATTAATGGTGCACCAGTGTAAGAATTAAGTAAATGCTATACATGTTGCTTAGTCCTGAAAAACAATTGAAATGGGTTTATGATCTGAAGAAGAAATCCTATTATTTCTTGTGGAATCTCCAATGGCTGAAGGAATTGAAATTTGCTTGCACCATGTGTTGGGTACTTAAACATTAATATCTATCTATCTACTTTCAAATTTTCATGAACAGCCTGGAGTAATGAACAAATTTTGGTTGAAAGTCTTAGCTTAACAACACAACTCAATTCAAAGTCTGAAATAGTCAATCTCATAGATGATATGGATCCTCTTCCTCCATTTTTCTCATTTAGGGTCTAATAATATTTAACAGCGAACAATAAATGTTCAACAGCGAACAATCACTAAGGTTTTGAAGAGGCATTGAAACGCTATCATCTCTAGGGCATTTTAACATGTGTTCGCATTAGAGAGTTGAAAATATGAACAAAGAATATCTGATTGATTGATGTGATGTGTTTTACCTAATTGTTTCAAGAGTAAATTACTAAAACCCTCTTCTTGTACTTTTATCCGTATTATTTCAGAATTAGTTGATTTGCCTAAGGTTTAACATTTCCACATTTTGAACCTCAGTATATAAAAAGAATGTTTTCCATAAGTAATTTAACTATCTTTAGTCCCGAAAATTTTTAAAATTTAATTGCATTTAGTCTCTAAATTGCTATATCAGAAAATATTGAAGTCTGTCAAACTCTTACTCTTTTAAGTAATAGTAATATAAAGATTAAAGAATTCCCTCCAAAAAAATGATAATAATAATAATAAAGATTAAAGTGACTAATATTGACACAATGCGGACAAAAGCATGTATTAGGCTAAATCAAAGAGAAGGAGGAGGAAAAAGAGTGCGTGTGTGTGGGGGGGGCGGGTTGGGGGGGGGGCCGCGGTGTTGGGTGTTATGGGGTTTGGTAATTTAACCCTGTTTCAACTGTGAGACATTTTTACTTTTCTTGAAGTTCATATAACGTGCTTTCCTTTTGTGTTGAAATTTGGTCTATGCTATCTTATTGTACTTGTATTGTAGAGGTTAATCGTTTCTGTTGTTCTCCAGGAAATTTTAATTGCTGTGTGTGTGTGTGTGTGTGTGTGTGTGTGTGTGTGTGTACATGTATATATAATTCTGGTTTTGTTTTATTTGTTTGTCTTTTGTTAATATCTGTGTATTTTGGGCTTGTGATCCACTTTGCAAGTAGGCATTTTTCCTGTTGTCTGTGCAAAATTTAACAATTGGGTGGTTGCTTTATGCAAACCAATAATGATGAGATAAATTTCTGATGTGCAATCTGAGAGTTGTTATTCACTTTGCAGGATGAAAAGGACAAAAGAATTCAAGAATTAACCATTGAACTGCGGAATAAGAAGCGCTTATGTGCCACGTATCAAGAACAGCTAACTGCATTTATGAAAATTGTTGAGGAGCATAGTGAGCAGCTATCCAAGAAGGTTCAAAATGTAGTAAGAAATCTTAAAGAATATGAGTGTATAGATCAGGAGCTTCTGCAACATAGATAGTCTCCACAATTAGAGTGAGTATTTCATCATTCTCCAAGCAATTTAGTTGTGCAATATTTTTACCTTTTTCCCCCCTTTCCTCCCTTTACTATTAGACATGCTTAAAAGGAAGAAAATTAGCTATACTGATCACAAATGTAATTATAGGATAGTTCCTCCTTCCTGATTTGTAATTAATGCGAGGTTAACAAATGCTAAAGAATGGGAATCAAGTTGGCTGGTTGTATCATGTACAAGTGCAAACATTGATGCATCTGCCATATTTGGATTCCAACGTTTTGGTTTATAAATTGGTGCAGTATGATTAATCCTTGACAATTGATGCATAACTGCGACGATACAAATTTATAATGTCAAATTAACTCTTATTATTCTTCCTCATTTAAATATCTAGATTAGATTATAGTTCAATCTGATATAGTAGTAGGCTTTTAGCCATATCTTGCAAATGTATTTTTATAGACTCAATTGAAATAGTTCAAGGGTGAGTGTATTCTTGACGTTGTTAAATTGTAATCCCTTTGCATCAGTTTGGTATCCTTCATCCATGGATTGATTGATAATACCAATACATATTAGCTTCTTCTTCTTCTCTTTGTTTTTTTTTTTATTTTATCATTGCCATGGTTTGTGATGGATTTGGTTTATTTGTTTCAACTACTCAATAGACAAAAAGGATTTGTGACACTGGAACTTTGCAACTTGCTGCAAAGGGAGATTTGATTGCTGTTAAACTTGCTATAATTAATGAAGCATCCATGGCCATAAAGGTTTGGGATTCAATCTGCCTTAAAAAAGGGATGAAGGTTTAGATAGTGTTTGTAAAAAATGAATACTGAATCTTTTGATTGGCAGACAAATTTCACACTGGAACTTTGCAACTTGCTGCAGAGGGGGATTTGTACCTAATTGATGTTAAACTTGCTATGATTAATGAAAGCATTCATGGCCACAAAGGTTTGGGATTCAATTTGCCTCCGAAAAGGGATGAATGTTTAGAGAATGTTGGTAAAAAACGTACATTGAATCTTTTGATTGGCAGATGAATTTCATTAATGCATATATAAATGAACTTTTATATTTAGATAAAACGTAAAATTCATTTTGAATATGTAGTTTCGCTAATTAATATTTAGATTTTACTAGTTGATATTCGTGATTTGCGAGGTTATAAAATTATATAAAATTATTTTTTATTTTATAAATTTAGTTTCAATTTTTAATTATCATCTAAAGATAAAATATAATATACATGCATAATAGATTCATGTATGATTTTCTTTTTTTCAATGTAAATAAAAAATTTAATAATATATATATAAAAAATTATGTGATTCTTAAAAATTTGCATTAATAAATCGAAATTATTATAAAGTCTATAAAAAATTTATTATTATTAATGTAAATTAACATTAATATTTATTAAAATATATATTTTTTATATTTTTCAATATATATGAGGTGTGCAAATACAATAAAATTCACTAATCATAAATCAATATATTTAATTTATACTATTTTATCGAATTTAAAAATTATTAAAAATTAATTAATCACACATGCTGCTAATCATAGTTAAATATATTTAATTAATATTATTTTATTATATTTGAAAAAATATTAAATTAATTAATCAAACTTTTTTTTAATTATATTATCATATAATACTTAATTAATTTCAAATTAATTGAATTAAATTATTTAAATTTGGGTGAAAATAAAAATAAATTACTGAATATTCAATAAAAATAAAAAATAAAAATCAAACCTAATTGAATTTATAATCCAGCGTCAACAAAACAATATAGTGCTTGAAACACAAATGCCAAAAAAAATTGAAAAGTTATTAAATATTCCCACCATTTTTTTTATTTATCATTTTAAAAATTTATCAATTTTCATTTTTAATTATTATTTTAAATTTTCAAATTAATATTGATCCTTTTTTTATATTTTATCATTATAACATTTAATTAGAATATAATAACTTAATGGGTTAATTATTATGAAAACTTTATATTTTAGCCGATTATACTAAAAAATTTTCATATTTTTAAAATTATACTAAAAAATTTTTATATTTTGGCTTCATTACACTACTAGGTCTTTCCATAATTTTTTTTTTTTTTCCATTAGTCAATGGATAAAAAATCAACTTTTGCTAAATTATTTTTTTTAAAATATCTAAAATACTCCTTTTATTTATCAACCCAAAACTCATTCATATTCTTCTTCTTCATTTCACAATAACCCAAAATCAGATCATCGAAACCTTCTTCTAAAACCACCACCCTAAAAGTCGTATTCAATGGCATGTCAAAGCCTCCATCACTTGCAACAATTATTCCACCAACAAGCTCTCCTCTAGAAAATGCTCCACCGGCTTCAATGGTTGCTCCAACCATAAAAGTTCCTGCGATGGCTCAGAGCAAAAAGAAGTCCAAGAAGGTTCATGTGCCACAATTTCAATCTTGGCTCAGAACTGGATAGCAATGTCGCTCCAAGGCCATCATCATTGACAGCCCAACCCATCTCATGAGGAAATCGCGAACCAACACCAATAGGTTGCATCATCGATGCAAACAAGAAATCATATCAAGTCTAAAACAGAGAAGAGACAATACCAATTGTCTTTGGCACAGACGAGTGTACAGCAAAGAGCGTTGAATGGTTGAGGGATGGGAGACGAATTTTCCATCCAACCTATAGCCAATTGTCGATCGTCTACCGCCATTTGCTTAGCCATTGTTGCTCTGAGAAATGATTTAAGTAATAATAGTAAGAAATGCTTCAAAACATTTGTTTTTTTCTAATTTGTGTACTTTTTGTGTTTTTGAGGTAATGAATTCTATTTCTACTGGAAATAGTGACATTCAATCAGTAGGTTCTATTTTTGAAGGAGTTGTTTTATTATTTTCCGATTAGAATTTTGGGTTGATTTTGGCTTAGGAGGAAATCAAGTTTTATTTGGGATTTTGGGCTATGTTATAAATTAGATGTAGGGCAAGTTGATGATTCCTTACCTATTAGTTGGAAAATCGACAAGATCAATGTGAAACCAAGGTATGCACTTAAGAAATAGAGATGTGACCGGAGATGGATGAATTGTCGGAAGTATATATTTGGCAGTGGAGATAAGGAAAAGAGGAGGTGTTGGTGGTGTGGAAGAAGTGGAGAAAGAGGAGGAGATGAAGTGGAAATGGAGATTCGGATTGGTGTATTGGAGGTATTGTAATACCCATATTTTTTTTAAATTATATTATATTTATAAGTAATAATTATTTTATGAATATTTAATTAAAGTTATGAATATAAAAGAATTTTTGGAATTTATTATATTTTAAAGAAATAAATATTTGAAAATAAAAAG
>CANXYC013069867.1:0-11028 GCA_948193065.1 Aleurites moluccanus | reverse complement strand
TACCAAAAGTTCTTCAAAATCTTCAAAGGATTAATTTGTTACTTTTTCTAGTTTTTCCTTTGAATCTATGGTTATAATTGTGTTTAGGATGATGGAATTAACATGTTTCCATCAAAAATTGAAAGAAAACAATAAGAAATGTTAAAGATCAAGGTTGGCCGAAACTCACAAATGGAGAAGAGAGAAAATGTGTTTGGTGAATGATGAAGATGATGAACAAAACTTAAGGGGTGGGAAAAATCAAGGTTAAATATCAAAGGCATAATCCTATACTTTGAGTTTATGATACATATGGTGAAACCTAGTTATCCAACCATTCATTTCTACATCTTTTCATCTAATGGTTAGATTTAGATGAGCCTAAAATGATACCATAGGCTTGCATACACTATATAACTCCATATTGCAAAGGAAAATACTAAAATATCCTTAGTTCAAATGAAGCACCTCAATTGAGCAACTTGCTGGGAATTATTTAATTCTCCAACAATAATTCAAATAAACTTAATAATATAATTTTCATGTCTTTAAATTCTTTTCTACCTTCAAATATAGTGTCAATTTCATAAAAATTCTATGGGGGTGTGAAATGATCATTTTGGCCCCAGTTCACCAAAAACTCAAAATTACCCGATTTTGTCCTAACAGCCTTTAAACCACTTCTATGCATAAAATCACTTCATATAAGATGCATATCTATCAATTTCATGCATAAACACATAGTATTCACAAGTCAAAATTAAAGAAAAAATTTCCCCCTAAGTTCCCCTTTTAAGGTTCAGGTTAGGTTTAGGCTAAGGTGTTACACTATTGTCATTCCTCATTATAACATGTCACATCCCGATTTTGAAACATGACGGTCCTAGGATGCGGGAGATGTCAGAGGTGACCGACACCCTTAGAACCCAGTATTAATTTCTATTATCAATTACTATCATATCTTAACCAATTAATTATTTAATATCCACTTTGTCACTCTGTTACTCTGTAATCTGTCTATCTAAAATCTATTCTGTAATTGGCTATAAACGTCATCATCATATGCCATTTCAATATTTAAACTCCATATTATGCCATACATATATAATTATAGTCTAACTATGCCATTAATACAAACCCATGGAGCAACTAAATATATACAAAAATACAGTGTTAAATTAATTACACTGTCAAAACCAGTCTGCAAAATTCCGTAGGAAAACAATAGCCGGGAATCTACCTTTTATTCTGCACATATAAAAGGGGGAAACAACTAAAGGAATGAGTATTAAATATTCAGTAAATCTAATATACATCATCCAATAGAAAATGGTTAGGATAATGATAAATATTAGGTAGATAAACAACAAACAAATAGGCTGCACACCAATTACAGAATAAGGAATTAGGTTACAGAAAAGGGATACAAAATAAATAAACAGGTCAATGAAGCTTATATCATGTAGATAAGATAGATAGTGGGCTATGAAATCATATAACATAAATTAATCTCATATCAATATACATAAGACTGATCAGGTCTTATGGTTAGGACAGTTAAACATTCCCAGCTGAGGTAGCATATAAAGTCAATGTGCACATTGCCAACGGTATTTACCTGCTATCCCGTCGGTGAGGATGCTCTGTCAAATCACATTATACCCAATAAAGGCATGGAACAAGTCAAAGGATATTGAATAATAACAATTGTCTTATCAAATAATTAATAGCTCGTGAACTAATCAAACGAGATTGTAATTAAGTAATGAATAGACAATAGAAGGTACGTAATCAATAGCAATAGGTTTAGCAATTAATATTAGGATGAAACATAATATGGTCATCAATAGTTAAATGGTTGGCTCAATTGGCTAGCCAATGTTACTGGTGATAATGACATTCAAATGGTAGGCCTATGGATGAATCAAGTGACAGGCCTATGACAAATGAACTAGGCATTTCATTGAATACTTGGTGTGCAACATTGAATGGACAATTTGGCTAGGTTATAGTGCAACATTGACATTGCCTATATAATCAAGAACAGACTCACAATCAAGGCTATTCAATAGGCATCATATATCCAACAATAAACAACATTCAAAGAATTAATTTGGCTTGGAAAGCATGAAGAAAAAAAGCAAAATTCATGTGATGGATAGTGCCATTATGGTTCAGCCAACAATATGAGTTTAGGGGCAACTTCCAATCATTAATCCAATGCAATAGATATGTTAAATGATGCATATTAAACTCATCTCGCACTTCCAAATAGCTAGCAAAATTGATTGTCCACCAAAATCCTCAAAGGAGGCAAAAATGATAATCTTCCAAATCTTGATTTTCTATACCAAACCAATCATAAAATAATCATCCATTAGCCTCCAATTAACATATTCTAAGATAATTAAACATTAAACAATATTAATTTAGGGTTTGACATCAATCAACTTCAATTTAAGGTTTCTAATTTGGGAATTTTCTACCAAATGTATCAATTGATGTAATTGAACACTAAACCCATTCAATTCATTGTCTAACACACCTAAATCATCTATTTAATCAAAGAAATCAGCTTGTTACCTTAGATGAGTGATAGTGCCCAATCCCCTTTCCAAAATATTCTTGAATTGCTTTGAGTTTCAAGGTGAAAAATGGATGGAGAATGAAAGATTCAAGGTTGATTTAATGTTTTCTTTAGGTTTTCCTTAAAAACTAACTTGAACAATGGTGGGAAATGAAGCAATGGGTTTCGTCCAAGATTGGAGGAGAAGAGAAGAATGGCCAAAAAATTTCTAAGGCATGCTTATATAGTAAGAAAAGTTGGAAAATTATATTTTAGTCCTCAAACTTTCAAATAATTAGACTTTGACCCCATTTTCTTCTGTAATTATTTATGTCTATTCTGTTGTGAATTAAGTTTCAAAGTATGAAATGAAATGAATTTTTTTTATCTGCAGTTTATTATAAAAATGGTTTCAGAGCCATTCTGGAATATAGACAATGGGTTTCCCAAAATACCCCTGAAGTTTCACTTATTTATAGTTTTGCCATTATGTTAATTTTTCAACATATTTAATACTTTTCCATACTTTCTTTATATAATTAGCTATAATTATTCTTAATCTCTTATTATACAGGTATCTGTGAAAAATTAATTGAATTTAGATATTGTATAAATTTACCTAAATTCCTTAGTTATGTCGGTGTTTCCTGGTCCGATAACTAGTTATATTACTGTGTACTAATGACAATATTCTAGAGTATTACATAACAGTCCTACAATTAATTTCTTGAATATATTTGTCATTATCATTAACAAATCCAACCAATACAATGGACATTTCAAATCAAATCAAATAACAATGGAATAACTTAATTTAGGGCTTGAATTCAAGAACAATTTCAAAGGGAAAACCAACAATATACATGATTCGGCCACTTCAGGTTCAAGGCCCAAATCAATTTGTTTATTTAATATCAAGGTTTATTCATACATAACAATATATAAATGACTCACCTAAACTGTCGATTGCATAAAAAACTCCTTAAAACTTCAAGTTGCCAAATTAGGCTCATTCATTCACTTATTGGACAGCCTGAGCAATATGCAATCAACTAATTATTTACCATAGTAAATAATGTTATATTGATCTAAGAATTTTAACAGACCTAGATAACATCTACATTAAGCTCCATATTAAATTTCATCCAAAACAAATATAATTTTCATTATGAATTAAATTAATTACAGTAGCTATAATATTTTGCTTTACATAAAATTACTCTCTGGCAGTCTTGACTCAATTACATATATATCTAGATACAAGTACCCAATCACTTCAATTCTTTTTTTTTATTAAACTAGACACATGAGGCTATAAGACATCCAAAATCTAGCTTAATATCTTCTCTGTACAATGTTTGGTGAATATCTAAATCTTACCTTGTTCCTGTGTAAGAGTCAATCCAGGCAGGTTCTATTTTCTTGGTTGCATCTCATAATGTATATATTCAATTGAAAAAATATTTTATAAACATATAGTTAACATATTTTGAAACATTTTTTATGTTTTACACTTTGTCAAAATCATTCTTTAAGACCATGAACACTCAAGTGCAAGTTTCTGCCTTAACATATATTTAACACTGAAATTTCTTAACAATTACTATTATTAACTCTTAAAGATTAAAAAAAAAAGCAAATAAACAATTTTACTTTATTAATTTTGGTGTGGTATAAACTCTAATCAATTCTTTCTTCAACCTTTCTTTGTTTCCTTGTTGAATTTCTGGTGTAATTAAGTTAGTTTGATGTTTAGTTTAAGTTTTCTTCAAGTTTCTTCACAAAATTTGGAAGGAAATTGATGGGAAATGGAAGAATGAAGTTTGGATATGGTGAGGAGGATGAGAGGAAGAAGAAACAAATGAAGGAAAAGACAAAATAGCAAATATTTATATTAGTTAGATTTTTGGTAATTCAATTTTCTTCCTTGACACTTCATGTATTCATTTTTTGGACCTGTAACTTATATCTATTCACCTTTTTATCCCACTTTGATTTTGAAACAATATTCCTTATATTCCTTTAGCTTATGACTCTAATGGTGAAGTTAAACATACGTATTGCCAAACATGTTCAAAAAACGAAGCACTAAGGTGCCTACTTAATTGTTGGGGTCGATTTTTGCAATTTGTCCTATTATTCATGTATGATATTTCTATGGTTAAATAAAGTCTTTCTGTGCTCAAAATGAGAAAAAAAAAAAATTTAAGGTGTTACACTCTACCCCCTTCAATAAAATTCATCCTCAAATTTTTAACTATTCATGTACCATCAATGAAATATCGATGGACATTTAGCATATACATCTTACTTACTCTCCTATATTTATCTCATCATTGATTGGTTCATCTGTGACACTTTATCTATTGGATCTTTACATCATGTACTATCAAATTTAAGGATGAACAATCTTTAATGGTGTCTCCTTACAGGTCAAATCTTTATTTATCTCGATGGCTTATCAAGAAATCGAGTTACCAGAGTCTGGTTTCGCTCATGGGTTCCCATTTTACATTAAATTCACATTATGCTCTATCGCTGGTAACTATATCAGGTTAACAAATAACATTTCATCTTTAATCTCTTTATTATAGTTCAGGTATGCATATTTTATCTTTACATTTTCATTTAGGGATATTAGACATTTTTAAGGTTATTAGCATTAATTATCTTTCTATTCTCAATTTTAGATGTAAACATTAGCTTAATAAATGAATAAACAGTATTGACATCAAATAACACTTGTGCTACTTTTTATTACGTAAGGGACATACCCGTCTTAGTTGTGTCGAATGTTTAAGCTTTTTGGGCATCAATGGCAAACACTCCGCCCGGACCCCTTCTTGCTGGTACTTGACTATTACTCTGACTCTGTCTTTGTCCTCTACCTCTACCTCTACTTCCTGTATCTTTATCCTCTCTTCCACTCATCTATACTGTAGGCTCTGAAATTAACATGGTCATCTATTGTTCACCCCACATTGGATAGTTCCTAATAAAATGCCCTTGTTGGCCGCATCTTAGACATACACCAATATGTATTCTACATTTTCCTCTATGTCTCCTACCACAATAGTCACATACAAGAATATTAAACATCTATGATGCTGGCCTAGTAGAGCTTCTTGAAAATTTTGGTGCTGATGATTCAATAATATCCTTAATTTGACTTCTACTTTGACTACCTGTCTTGCTTTTGTTCAGTTCTAGTCTCTGTCTCTATGAATTTATGCTGTGGACTCCCTTCACATTTTCTCTGTTGTCCTCTCATTCCACCTTTTCTTCTTTGTTCCCTTCTTGATCTTTCTTCATTGTATTTTTCTTCCATTTGTATAACCTTATCAACAATTTTCATCAATGAAGTGAATTCAGTAGATAATAATACATTGTGCAAGGAGGCATGTAATCCACACCTGAATCTACTGATCAGATATGCTTCTATCGGTATAATTCTACTTGCATACATACTTAGCCTAATAATGTCATGTCCCGATTTCGGAACATGATGGTCCTAGGATGCAGGAGATGCTAGAGACGACCGACACCCGTAGAACCCAGTATCACATTCTTTAATCATTTACTATCTCATTAATAACTAATTATTCACTCAACATTCATTCTAAATTATGTTACCTTGAAATCTGTTATCTGTAATTTGTTGTGCTATTGACTGTAATTATTATCATCATATGCCATATGAAGATTAAAACTCCATATAACATCATATATCCTCATATATAGTTTAACTATACCATTTATACACAACCATAGAGCAAATAAGAATGTATACATATTACAGTGTTTAAAATAATTACACTGTTAAATTTACACTGCAGAAATCCACAGAGGAACAAGTGTCTAGATTCTGCCTTTAACTCTGGTCCTAAAAAATGGTAAACAACTAAAAGAATGAGTATAAAATACTCAGTGAATCCAATATACATCGTTACAAATAAATAGTTAGGTAAGCAGTAAGATATACAAGTAAATAATCAATAAATGGTAGTGTTGCACAATGAATTACAAAATGATGAAAAAGTATCAGTATCAACGGTTACAAATGGATTATCAATACTCATATCATATAGATAAGACAGATAGTGGGCTATGAGCACGTATAACATATATCAATCTCATATCAATGTACATAAGACTAATCAGGTCTTATGGCTAGGATAGTTAACCCTTCCCAGTTAGGGTACCATGTAAAGTCAATGTACACATTGTCAACGGTATTTACATGCTACCCTATCGGTGAGGAAGCTCTATCAAATCACATCATATCCAATATAGGTATGGAACAAGTCATTAGGAAAAAATAGAAAGTAATACGCTTATCAATAAACAATAACTTTCTAATAAATCAATCGATACTGTAATTCAATAACTGTTAGCCAATAGAATAAGCAAATGGAATAACAATGGATATAACAATCATCAAAGGTTTGTTATACATATTGGTTATCAAAGATTCAATGGTTGGCAAAATTGGCTAGCCAATGTTGCTGGTGATAATGGCATTCAAATGTTAGGCCTATGGAAGTGAATAAATTGGTAATGTTTGGGTGTAACTTCAACATTGCCCCAAAATCAAATAACAAGTACACAATGTAGGCTATAAAATAGGCATTTGGTTTCCATCAAACAACAATACACAGATGAACAAATTGGCATGGAAACTAAGTAGAAAACAAGGCAAAATTACAAAGGAAATAGGTCAAAGTGTATTCGGCCAAGAGTGGAATTTCAAGGATGAATTCCAATGCTTATTTTAAGGTGTTAGTCCTTTTGGCAACCAAGAGGGGGGGGGGGTGAATTAGTTGTTTGTGGAATTAACAACAAATTAAAAATTTAATTAAAGGAAAGAAAGGGAAGAAGAAAGAACACAAGGATTTATAGTGGTTCGGCAACCTTACCTACATCCACTCCTCAAGATCACACTTGAGAGTTCCCTTAACAGATCCTTTTACATGTGCATGATCAAACCCAAGTGTTTAGGCTAACACTAAAACCTTACAAGTGTTTTACAAAGGCTCACACTCAGCCTATACAAGTGTTTTCTTATTTGACTCACACTCAAACCCTTGAAGAAATACAAAAGAAGAAGAGAAAGAATTTCCCTAGAGTTTACCCAACTCTCAAATAATCAATGAGTCTTAATGAACTCAAAGATTTTATGATTTAAAGATCACAAATTGATGCTTTACAAATATAGGCTCTTTAAGCCATATACAAGAATGATTTTAATGCAAAATCTTAATTCAATGATTTTAATTATTGTTCTCTTGTTTTCTTACCTTCTTAAGCTTTAAAACAACTTGTATTTATAGCCTAACATCAAATATGACAATTAGGATAAAAAAATATAGCAATTTGAACCATTTTCAACGGCTATATTTTGTGTCAGAGTGGCAGTAGTTGCGCCAGCGACTTAGGCGACTTTTGCTATTGGACTTTTTTGAAGAAACGTCATGCCTGCGACTCTTGGTGTTGCACCCGTGACTTGATACTCGATTTTAGACTGAGGCTACTAGATCCATTGAGCTCTTCTTAAATAAATATCACGCTTGCGACTACCCATATTATGCATGTGACTTCCACTTGTCGCGCCCGCGACATACCAGCAATCTAGAATTGTCTTTTGTACTTATCCAAGTATGCTCTTCATAAGCATGTGCACTTAATGACTTCTCTTTAAATGTTATTCAAGACCTTTTGAATGTGTTAACCTATAATTGAGAAATGGTCATGATTTCTCATGCCTTAACTAACTCAAACAAAATGTTAGCTCAAATAACACATTTATATTGTTTTGTTATCATTAAAATAAACATTAAGCCTAAGAGGGCTAACATAAGGCAATAGACATGGTAAATGATGCATATTAAACTCACATCTCACTTCAAATTACTTAGGAAAATTCATTTTCCACCATTTCCTCAGTTGTTATAATCCACTATTTACTGTTCTTTTTCACTGTCTACTGTTCTATCTGCTGGGGTATTACACTCTACCCCCCTTCAATAAAATTCATCCTCAAATTTTTAAATTTAGTACATATCATGCTATAGGAACCAAAGATGGATAATTTGTATGCTTATTATACTTGCTTTCCCTTGTATAGTCCTCTGTTAACTAGATATTTCCAATATACTTTATCATTAAAATCACTTTGTTAGGCCATTATTTAACATGATGAATAATTAACTTCACAGATCCTTTTCAACCTCTATATTTGATAATCCTATTACATGTGATGGATTTAGTATATATATATATATATATATATGACTTATATGACTTATATTAAGTGGAAGCACCATTTATAAGTAATATCATCAATTTGTTCTAGGAACTCAAACACTTCAATGAATCTAAGTGACAATCTACCTTTCGTTTGAACCCTTCCTACATCATTCACAAATGAAATATTAAAGAGAATCAAAATTACCTTCAATAAAAAGAATATGCTTTCTTTTAGCATTCGCATAACCTTTCTATATAATGAACTCTGTCTTCATTTTCTCTCTCTAATAATAGATACATTATAAGATCACATCATCTTCTAATATAAATTTGAGTATATTGTGTTGCCGTATAACTGATCTTTATCTTTGAAAGAAAATTGACTTAATTAATCAATCAATAATTTATAATTTCCATAATAGTTCATTCTTATTTTACTTTGACAATGCAATTCCTGAAATAGTTTTGATGACTGTTGATGATTCAACTTAACTTATGATAGACTAAGTAACGTAATACTAATTTAGTTACCAATCGTATTTCTTAAAATTATAATTCTTCTTTGTAACTCCAAGTAAACACAATAATAAATGTAATATGCTTTTTCCTCAATCTTATTCTATAATCCATTAGTATCTGAAGTACATAATCATTTTTCATAACTATCTATGGACAATTCACAAGTCATTCTATTTTCACATTTTCTTTTAACTTAAAAGTCAAGAATTTCCTTCTTGTGCTATTTTAATGTCCTTAGTCTTTATCATTTTACACGATACTGGGCTATCAGAGCCTAGTTTCGATTCTGGATTATTAATTATAATCCAATTTTCACATCGATCAATTCTTTGACCTTCTATAAGAATAATCTTTTTGCCACAAAAATATAAACTGGAATTTCCATTGACTTATGGCTCAATAAATATGCTATAACATTCTCTTTACTTAGATGATATATATATATATATATATATATATATATATATATATATATATATATATATTGTCTCTCAATCATAATCTTTTAACATTCTATTTCATTTTCGTTGTCTTAAATCTTAATATTTTTATCATTAAGTATAGCATACACTTCCTTCTTTTATATAAGAATATTACTTATTCGAACTCCAAATATATCAGAGTACATTGCAAATTTATTAGTTTTCATTGATATGACCATCATTAGAACATTCGTCAATCAAACTTAAGTGTCTGCAAATTCTTTTTACTTTCATCAGTTCCATAATATTTTCCTTGCTTTCTAGTTACCCTGGTCAATAAAACTGTTATCATCAGGAAATCCTTTATAGACCGCTCAAAATATTTAACCAAATCAAGAAAATTTACATGTCTCATTAACATTAACAGGTCAAAGTCATCAGGCAACAACTTTTACATTAATATTCTCTTCATTAACTTTATAACTTAGGAAATAGATTTTAATAGAGTAATATTGATTTCTCAACAATTCACAACTTATAATTTCACAATGTCTGTAATTCAGTTATCAAAAACTTTGTATACTATTCTTCATTCTAAGAATAGTTAATAACATTATAAATAAACATTTTGTCATACTTATTCAAGTAAGTCTTGAAGATCCAATTCATTAAATCTACTTATACTCAACAATAGCATTTGTTCATTGTAATATCTTCCATTTTGAAGTGTGTTTATTGATTTTATATGTTTGGAGAAATTTAAAATTTTAAATGAGAATATTGAAATAATTCAGAAAACTTTTGTTTTGGGTTGCAATAGAATTCATTGTTGATCATTTATTGCTCCTAAAGACATAATTTGGTAAAGTGTAAAATATGAAAGTTGTTAATTTATGTCTTAGCTATAATTCTATAAAATGATTTGGTGAAATTCTGTATGTGTGATGAGTTGTGCCTATTTAAGCAAGGCTGGTCTGGTTGCGAATTTCTACAGGGATGCAGTGTCTGTTTGGAATTACTGGGAATGACTAAGGCAGACTTAGCTGAAGTTGTGAAAAAATGTTCCTTTATGTGTTGAGATGATGCCTGCAAAATTTCAGAATTTTTGGATAAGCAGATCTCAGTGGAGAGTGATTTGTATCAGGGCTGTTCGGTTAGATTTTGATGCAGGAATCTGGGTGACTTTTGGAGAGTCACTACTGTCTGTATGTTGATTAGTTTGATATGAAATTGGATATGTTGTGCTTCTGTTTGTTGATTTTAAGTGGCAAGAAGAATTGGTAAGTTTGGATTTTT
>CANXYC013069774.1:0-13999 GCA_948193065.1 Aleurites moluccanus | reverse complement strand
TGTATATAACAATAAAATTAAATTTTTATAATTATAATAAAAATTTTGATTTTATATATATATATATATATATATATATATATATATATATATATATATATATATATATATAGTCAAAATAAATCTGAAAAACTAAAATTTGAGATAAAAATTACTAAAGTCATAACAAAAGTAAAATATAGGCTATTAAGTTTTTGAGTACAAAAGCTAGTTTTCGTAAAAAAAAAATTATTTTTTTTAAATATATATATATATTGTTGTATATATAATATATAAGTGGATATATCAAAAAACATTATATCTATATTTAAATATTACACATTCTTATAAAAAATATATATTGACTATTACATTTTATAATCAAATAAGGACTACTGAGTGGACTACACTATACATGTGACATGAATAGGTGCACACTTTATATCACACGCACGCGCGTCGTTCGGTTCAGCACGGTGCGGCGTGATGCGCGCATATAAAATCGAAACACTCTTTTTTTTTTTAATTTCTTTTAAATTCACCCAACTATAACATACTCAAAACATATTTATTTTTTCTAAACTGAAAAATCTTCTCACTAATGGTTATGACCATTCTTTCTTTAATTCATCCAATTATGGCATTAATATTTTATTTGTGAACATTGGATCTTTT
The DNA here is from genome assembly GCA_948193065.1 of Aleurites moluccanus. Classification (NCBI taxonomy): domain Eukaryota; kingdom Viridiplantae; phylum Streptophyta; class Magnoliopsida; order Malpighiales; family Euphorbiaceae; genus Aleurites; species Aleurites moluccanus. The sequence continues at coordinate 13,345 of CANXYC013069774.1, read as the reverse complement.
CTCCTATATATTACAATAAGGAGAAGTTTTGAAAATACACAGAGTCTTTTCAAGTCTGGTCAAAATAGTTTCATAGTTGTTTCTGGAGTTTCTTTGTTCTCGTGCTTGAATCAAGGAAGCTATAGCTGTTGAATTCTGAAGGTGATTTCGATTGAAATTTGTGAGCATCAGTAATCTACTAAGGGGCTGAAATATTCTTTAATGACAGTAATACATCATGGCTCAGCTAATCAAATAAGTTGTTTCGATATTGTTTCTATTTTACTTAGTTCTTAATAACTTGGTGATTGTTTTTGGTCTGTATTTTCAATTCTGGTTAATAGCTTAGAAGCAACATTCTTAAGGAATAATATGGCTTCTAATCATGTTGATTCTGCTATGCTTGCTACCATTAAGGTTGTTCCCGATTTTACTAGAATAGAACCTTTCAATGGTGAGAATTTTAAATGTTGGCAAACTATATTGATGTTGGTATTGGATATAGCTAAGTTAGCCATGTTTTGTTTGAACTAAAACCTTTTGACCTTGTTGATTATGATGATGAAACTGTTAAAAAGGACAAATTGGAGAAATTGTCTATTTGGGCTTCTGCTGATAAAATTTGTAGGGTTATCCTTGTAAATGTTTTGTGCAATGAATTATTTGATGTTTATTGTTTAAATAAAACTGCCATTGAGTTATGGGATGTTAGTTTTGAAATATGTTATGGAAAATGTTGGAGTTAAGAAATAAGCTATAGGGAATTTTTTGCATTTTCAAATGTCTGATGATAAGGATGTTTCTACACAAATTCATGAGTTTCATTTGGTTGTTAATGAATTAACTATTGATAATATTATTTTGCCTCCTACCTTTGTTGTTGGCTCTTTGATTGATAAGTTACCTGAGTCCTTGTTAGATTATAAAAACAATATGAAATATAAGAGGAAGGATTTTACTCTTAAGGAACTTATAATCCATATTAGAATTGAAGAGAAAAATAGAAAGTTGAATCAAGGTGCCAAAACTAAGGAATTAATCTATAAAGCCAACCCAGTTGAAGATAGAAAGAAAAACCATGACAACTTTAGATATAACTATGTGTAGAAACACCATAACAACCAGGGACAAGGTCAACACTGCAATTCTAACAAGGGCAATAGGTCAAACCAATATCAGTCTAAGAAAACTAAGGGAGTTTATTTTGTTTGTGGAGATTCAGGTCACTATGCCGCCGAATGTAGACACAAAAAGGGAGAAAAGAACAACAACTATCAGAGGGAAATTTTGGTGGAAACTAAAGATGAGGATACAATAGTTACAATAGTGACTGAGGTGAACATGGTAGAAAATCACAAAGCTTAGGTGATACATTCAGGTGCCACTAAGCACATATGTGTAAATCGCTCTGTTTTTTCTACCTGCACTCCTTTAGAAGGCGAGCATGTCTATGTAGCAAATGACCGCTCTACTCCTATCCTAGGAAAAAGAAATGTGAATCTTAAACTGACTTCAGGAAAAATATTGTCACTTGCCAATACACTTCATGTGCCACCATTAGGCGTAATTTTGTGTATGTTACTCTTTTTTTGAATATTGGTATTAAACTTACTATAAAGTTTAATAAAGCAGTACTTACTAGGAATGAGAACTTTGTAGGAAAAGGTTATACTAATCATGGATTGCTTTACTTAAATATACTTTATTTTGTTTCTAATAATAATATCGCATCCTCTTCTACTTACTTGATTGATTGTGATGATTTATGGCATGCTAGATTAAGACATGTTAATTACTCTTATATCAACCTTATGAATAATTTAGAAATTTTAAAAGATATAAAAATTACAAATCCTGAAAAATATAAAATTTATATAGAAGTAAAAACTACCAAGAAACCTTGTAAAACAGTTTAACATAGAGAATCTGAATTACTTAGTTTAATTCATTTTGCCTTAGCTGATATGTCTCAAAACATATCAAGATGAGATAAAAGGTATTTTGTAACCTTTATATATGATTATTCTAGGTATACACTAGTATATTTGCTTAGAAGTAAAAATGAAATGGAAGAGAAATTCTTAATCTATAAAGCAAAAGTAGAAAAGAAACTTGAGAAAAAAAAATTAAAAGACTTAAATTTGATAGGAGAGGTAAATATGAGTCAACTAGTTGTAGTAAATATTATGAGGATCAAGGAACAGTTCATGAAAAAACTCCACCTTACTCAACTGAGTCAAATGGAGTAGCTGAATGAAAAAATAGAACCCTAAAAGACATGTGTAATGCAATACTCTTGAATTCTGGTGCACCTCTCAACTTGTGGGGGAAACTATCTTAACTGCTTTTCATCTCTAAAATATGATAATATTCAAGAAAACTAATAAAACACTTTATGAGTTGTGGGAAAAATATATTTCTAATTTGAATTACCTCAAAGTGTGGGGGTGCCTTGCAAAGACTCTTTTACTTGAACCTAAAAAGAGAAAAATGGGCTCAAAAACTACTGATTATCCGTTGGTTGGTTATGTGAACTATAGTGTTGCTTATAGACTTCTTATTTTAAGAAGTGATGTGTTAGATGCTAACACAATAATTGAAATAAAAAATATAAAATATTTTGAAAATATTTTTTCATTTAAGACTAAAATTGATAAATCTATTCCTATAACTGTTAATGAGTCAAATAAGGAGATTAACCTAGAAACTGAATTTGAATCTAGGAGAAGCTCTCGTGCTAGGAAAGAAAAGGATTTTGGAGATGATATCTTTGTATACCTTTTAGATAATGATCTTGTAACAGATAACGAAACAGTAACCTTTCTAGATGCACCTTTATGGAAGGAAGCTATTAATAGTGAAATAGAATCCATTAAAAATAACCATACTTGAGAATTAGTTGATTTACCTCCTGGAATAAAACCAATAGGGTGCAAATAAATTTTTAAAAGGAAACTAAAACCTAATGGTTCAATAGATAAATTTAAAGCTAGACTAGTTGCCAAGGGGTACAAACAAAAGAAATACTTAGATTATTTTGAGACTTATTCTTTTGTTGCCAGAATAGCATCAATTAGGACTTTGATAGCATATACTGCTATATTGAATTTGATTATATATCAAATGGATGTGAAAACGACATTTCTAAATGGTGATTTGTAGGAAGAAATCTATATGGATCAACCCAAAAGATTTGTATCACCTGGAAACTAAAATAAAATGTGTAAACTAGTTAAGTCTCTTTATAGTCTCACACAAGCACCTAAACAATAGAATGAAAAACTTGATAAAGTAATGATTTCTGAAGGATACTCAGTGAATGATATAGATAGGTGTATATACACTAAGTTTGAAAATAATGAGTCTGGAATAATAGTATATTTATATATTGATGACTTACTAATTTTTGAAACTAGTCTTGATGTAATATCAGAAACTAAGAAAATGTTATCTGCTAATTTTGATATAAATGATATGGGTGTTGCAGATAAAATATTAGGAATAAAATTAAAGAGAGTTCAAGATGGTTATGTAATTTCTCAAAAAAATTATGTAGAAAAGATTTTTATAAAGTTTGGACATTTTGATACTAGCCTTTTGAATACACCTTATGACTCCTATTTACATCTTGCAAAAAATAATGGTCATAGTATAGGACAATTTGAGTATGCACAAATTATTGGGAGTTTAATGTATTTTAAAAAATATATTTTTTTTTTATTTTTAAGTTTTTTATTTTTTAAAATATTTTTATTTATTTTTTATTTTCAAATTTGTCAAAAAATATGAAAATGATTTTTCTAACCCAAAAAAATATTTGTTAAAGCAAAAATAGAATTTAATAAACTAAAAATAAAGTGCAATAATATTTTTATCTTTTTACTATTCTTATTGACCATTTTAGGATTAATTAATGATAAAATAGACGAAAATTGGACGAAAGGGTCTAATAGTATATTGTGACATTCGTCATAGGGGAGCTAGTATATTTTTGAAAGGTCAGAGAAAAATTAATATATTTGATCATTATATAGGGAAAAATCATAATTACCCCTATTAAAATTGACGAGTATTCATGATTGATAATTTCTAGGTGAGTATCCCATGAAATTAAGAGAAAATAATAAAATATTTATTATTAAATATTTGTATTAGGCTTAGATAATTTATTTGTGAAGTATGATAATGGATAATTAAATAAAAATATATTTTTTAATTCTATTATTATTGGAGTTAATTTTGATTGAAATTTTAATTGATTCGTTTAAATAACACAAAGAATTTAGGGTTTATAAATTGATAATGATGAGTTAGAATCTATATAAGTTTTTTTTGTAAGTTAAAATTTCGAGTATTATATCTTAAGATTTATGAATATTTAATTGTGAATTTTGATATATTTGAGGAAATGATGTCTAGTTTTTATTTCTTAAATTTTAGAATGATCCAATGGTTGGATTGAGTTTTATAGTAGAAATGGTATAATTGTCTTGTAAGAGGACATGTTCAAAATAGTCCCACAACGTTAATTTTTCAAAGGGCTAAATGAAATCATTTTGATTTTAATTTTTCTAGGTTGATTACTGGATATTTTTAGTAATTTTTGAAAATTTTGTAAAATTTTTGGAGTTGTAGAAGATAGGTTTATAAATTTATTTTCTTATGTTGTCAATGTCAAGACAAGTTTATATTTGAAGACACAAATGAATTCCAAATTTAGAGATTTTTTAGAGTTATGTTTATTTATATGTTAGCAAATATGTGTTAAAATTTGAATTAATTTAAATTTGAATTAATTTAGAGAATGTTATGATGCTCTGAAATAGAAAATATCTCTACTACTATAATAAGCTTATTGGAAAAAACTTATACTTAAAGTTTCATTTAAGCATGTATTTCATATAAGTTATTAGCATTGTATTTGCATATGTTAATTTTATATTTTTTTAGTATTTTAGATTATAGGATGTTGATTTATTATATATATGTTAAGGTATTAATTTGGGAGGTTAGCAGATTGATTAATCTTATTACAAATTATTTTATTTCAGGTGAGGAAAAATATAAAGTCTAATTGAAATAATTGAAATTTTATGTGTGATTATTTTTTAAATAATTATTTGTTACTTGAAATTAAAAGTTGGGAAAGGCAAGTGATATATAAGTTATATAATAGTAACTGCAGTATATTATTTGTCCCTTGAAAATTATGTGAACATGTGATATATATATATGTAATTGTTTGCATTTAATGTTTTGACATTTGAGTTTTATTTTATTTATATATATATATTCTTTCTTTGGATTTTAATACTTATTATATATTATTTTATTTATTTATATCCGCTATTTTTTATTTGAAGTGAGATAAAAATTTGAATTCCATAATGTATTTAAGTCTCTCTTGAGTTTAGAGAATAATCTGGTGTACATTCCATACTACTTATATATTATATGAGTTTTGAATTTTATATATTATACGGATTTTAAATCTAGTATTATACGGGCTATATATCACATATGTGTAAAAATATTCAATTGAAACTCTCTCTTATTATTTGTTTTAAATGAACTTATAAATATATAAAAAAAATGATTTGTACAAATAATATATGAGAATTATATGTCTTTATACTATGTGATTTAAAATAAACTATTTAATGATTTATTTTAACTACTACTTGTATTTGAGTAATTGTTGGTTGTTGTATGTGTATTCTTTATATTTGTATTTAAAATGTTTAAAATATTAAGATTTTTTCCTGCCTTTATATATTTTCTCAATAAATACGTAATTTGCTCATTATTTTAAATTTCAACTTCTTTATAGGTTTCTAATCTTTTTTTGGCAAAACTTTATTTATTTCTTTAAAAATTAAACCAATATCTCAAAGATAGTTATGAATGGTTTCGTTTGGAGGTATTTTAGTTGATTTCCACATTATAATATTAGACTTATGCATGATTAATAGCTCAAATAATTTCTATTTAATTTGTTAATTATTGTTTAATAGTATTTATATGAGAATTAATTGAATTTAAATATTTGATTAAATGCTCATATGAAATAGGAGTGACATTGATTTAGTTTGGTCTGATCAGTTCGAAGAATTAGTTATTTTAATATGAGTTAATTGAAATCCTAGTATAATAAATATTTTAATTATTAATTCAATTTATAATTGAAATCTTAATGTAATAAGTAGTTTAACTATTAATTGAAATTGTTATGCCATAATTAGTTTAATTAACTAAATAAAGATAACTTCCACAATAATCATACCTTAAAATAAATCTAAATTTTGCATTATTCAAAGACATAAAAATAGTCAAGTCTATCGAAGTGTAAATTAGTAACGTCACATATATATTAAATATTAAATTTACAACTTAACTAAAAATTAAATAACCTCAATAATATTTGATTGATGTAATTTCTAAAAATTAAAGATATTATGAATTTTCTTCGTCAATAACAATAATTATAAATCTAAGAATTTAAATAAAAAGTATATTTGAAAATTCCAACAAATACCAATTATTAAAATACATGAAATATAAGATATAACATATAATACTTAGAAATCATTGATTTGAAATCTCCTTAATTTTATACAATTTATTCACTTAAAATTTTAAACCCTTAATTTAAAATCTTGATGAATGCCTATATTTTATTAAGAGAATTGCTTTTATAAGAGTAAATAAATTCTAATAAAATTAGTATATATATATATATATATAAATTTTAGTGAGATAATTCAGAAATTAATAATAATAACAAATGGGGTTTGTATCTATCAATATGTTATCATTTATATATATTTTGTAGTTCATGGATAAATAGATAGCATATATATTATTCATAAGCAAAAATTATTATAGTAGACTGGAGAGTAGTATAGTCCTTTTTATATATGCTTGATGGCATGGTGATTCATTGCCTATTAAGGAGACTGCAATATATCTACATCAAAGAATTAAACTTTAACGGTAAGCGTATGTGAGATTTAGATCACAAATTCATATTTGAATCATCCTTTTTTCAATGCTCAAAAGAAAAAAAAAATTGCATAATTCAATTATCCAGATCGAATTGAGAACCCGAAATAAGATTTAGACTCAATTTAATTTTGATTTGATTTCGACGAAAAAATTATGCTTTGATTTTTTTTAAATTAGAAATGATCTATTTTTTATTTTAATATTAAAAAAAAAATTAATATCGATGATATTCGATTTTAAAAACATAAAAACGATCAAACTTTAATTTCTTTTTAAATTTAATTTTTTATATAATTTTTTTTTTCAGATTTACTTAAAATTAATTTTATGATTTTATTTCTAAATCCATTTAGTAAACGTCACTAAACGAATAATTTTTTATTTTGAACTTAAATAAAATTTAAGTCTGATTTAGATAATAGTAATATCCGCTCCAAACTTAATTTTATTATATAAATTTTTATTTTTTAAATATTATATTTATATTTAATTTATATATTTTTTTAATTTATAATTATTTTTAATGTGAAATATAAATAATATTATATGGATATGTAAAAAAAAATATATAAATTAATATTTACATATTTAAAAAAATAAAAAATATATAAATAAATATTATTCATTCCAACTCGACTCACTCCGCTATCCTCTTTGCTCAGCCTCGAAATAAAATAAATGGTGAGTGAATATTTTTATTTTTAAAAAATTGAGTTTGAATTCTATAAAATTTATTTCAAAATCGATGTATTATCATCTTTTCCCGACTATGATATTTAGGTATTTAAAAAAATATATATATATAAAGTTACTAACTAAAATTCACCAATTATTGATTATTTACAAATATCAAATCTCAAATTTTAGATAGTCATTAAGATTTTAAATCAGTTAAATAATAGTTTAAAATTATTTATTAATAATATGGAAAATAATTATTTATATATTTGATTGCAAAATAGATTCTCAACCACACGCACGAGCATCAAGGCACGTGAAGAAGAAAAATGGTGGAGTTGAAATGATGAGTGGCTAGAAGAAGTAGAATGTAGGCTATTGCTGAAACACTGGCATTAAAACGTCTCAAGTTTGATTTTCACTGTCGTGTAGGATTTTTTTATTTAATTTCTGGTTTTATGAAATTTGTAATATTAAATTTAAATTTTTTCAAAATCTAATTAAACTGAAAAAAACTCAAATCAGATATTTCTTTTCAATTTATAAAACTCTTTATAATTAAAGATAAAAAAATAAAAAAATCCTTAAATTATATCATTTTACTCATTTAATTTTTTTTTCTTTTTTATAATTTAAATAAACTCATAATTTTTTTAATTTATTTAAATAAATTTTTTAATTTTTTAATTTAACTTAATTAAACCTATTAAAATCAAATTTAAAAATTTAAAAATTTATTTATATCTATGTATTTTTTTTCAATTTCATCTTATATATTTTATTATTTATTTTTTTCTAAATTTTTATTATATAAATATTTTTTATCTATTTAAATTTAATAAATAATAAATTATATTTTAATTTAATAAATAAACACATTTAAAACACGTTTCTTATATTTTATATAAAATTTCAGAAATTTTCAAAATATTATATTTTATATTTTAATGAATGAAAGATTTTATAATTTTTTATTATTAAGTATCATTTAATTTAAAAAATTTAATTTAATTTTTATAATAAAAAATAAAATTATTTTCAAATATTAATCTAGTTAATAAATAAATTTATTTATTTTCTTATTAATTTAAATTTAATTATTAAAATTATATTATAAACGAGATTTTTTTTCTTATTTAAAAATTTAATTAAAATAAAAATTTGAACTTAATACTATACAAGAAATTACCCATGATATTATCTATTATTAAAAAAATAAATTTAATATAAAATATAATTTTATTTATTTATTAAATTAAATTAGATAAAAAATACGTTATAATAAAAAATTTTAAAAAATAATAAAATAGACAAAGTTAAATAAAAAAAATTAAAGATATAAATAAACTTTTAAAATTTAAATTTATCTTAAATAAATGAAAATTTAACCTCTTTATTTAATTAAAAAATTAAAAAATTTATTTGAATTGTAAAATAATAATAAAAAAAAAAGAATGATTAAGTAAAATGATATAATTTAGAGATTTATTTTTAACTTTACCTTTTAATGAATATAACGTGAGCTTGATATTTGTATTTGATTTTTAAACTGTATATAATATTTGTTTAAAAGATAAATAATCAAGTATGTAATGTACAGTAGAGAGGCATGAGCTGATGAAGGGATGGTATGGGATATGAGTGAAAAGCATTCAGAAACAGTATCTACTTCATATAAATTTTACAACTACTCTCTGATTGTCTCTTTTTTTCTCACAGAGACACAGAAGAACATCATACAGCAAAGACAAAGAGAGCGTGGTGTAATCATTCCATAGAATTGAAGATGATTGATAACCTGAAACACTTGCCCACTTAATCCCCACCATCTTCTTTTGTTTTTTTCTTATATATTCTAATCATTATACTGTCCATGTCATGTCATTTATATACACAGAAGACTGTATTTCTATTTCTTTTTCTTTTTCTTTCTTTTCTTTGCAATTCATCCCTTCTTCCTTTTCCTATCACTCACATTTCCTCCTAACCAAACATTCTCCACATTTTTTCATAAATATAATAACTAAATATGAATAAAAAATAAAATAAATTTTCTGCATACAATAGCTGAGTTTGAATATAAATTAAGAGGTCCTAAAACCTCAGCCTTTATGATCAACTAGTTAGATTAGACATCATTGGCTAAGCTAAAAACTATTCTTGCTCGGATCAAATCATTTTTATAATTTATCTTCATTTCTTAATTGGATTTTTTATACATATATAAAGTTTTTTTGGTCAAATTTGATACAGTACTGTTAAATTTATATATGGTTAAAGAGTTACTATGATAAGATATAATTCAATTGATTTTCTCCATTTTTTGTAAGAATATAGAGAATAAATGTTTTCGTGTTGAAATTTTCGATTCATCAATAGAATGAAAGTTTTCATTAATTTGATGATTCCTATTAAAAGAGAAGAGTACATTTATTATATATATAATTTATAATATTATTTTTTATTTATTTGATTTTTTATGAATAAAAACAATCATTTACATGTTGTGAAATTACTAAACTTTGATTTAGCAGTACAGAGATTGCAAATTAAAATCTCAATTCAAATTAAATTTAATTTAAAATAAAATTACAGAAATTTAATATAAATTTTTGTTTACTCAAAACTCTACTAATGAAAAAATTGATTTGAATTACGTAGAATAAATTGGTTTAATTTTCTTATTTAATTTGATTTTTTGTTCAATTAAGGAATTGATTCGTTAATTATATTAACGGTGTTAGTTGTTAAATCTATTCATATTTTTTAATTAATAAAAAAATATTAAATTAATAAAATTATATTTTTAATTAAAAAAAAACTTAGAAAATGATTTGTATTAGAAAATTTAAGAAGAAATAATTTAATTTCTTATTAAATTATTTTTTAAAATAAAATATTTTATTAAAAAATATTTTTTTTAATTTCTTATTTTTAAAGTTGTCAAAAAATATGAAAATGAATTTTTAACATTAAAAAATATTTTTAAAGTAAAAATAGGATGTAATTAAAAAAAATATTAAAATTAAAACACGAATATAGTAAATAAGATAGTAAAAAGATAAAAATATTATTACCCTTTATTTTTAATTAATTACATCATATTTTTATTTTAAAAAATATTTTTTAGTATTAAAAAATTTATTTTCATATTTTTTGACAACTTTGAAAATAAAAATTAACAAAAATATTTTTTAATAAAATATTTTTATTTTTTATTTTAAAAAATAATTTAAGAAGAAATTAAATTATTTCTACTTAAATTTTTTAATACAAATTATTTTTTGAGTTTTTTTTATTTTAATATTTTTTAATAAAAATATAATTTTGTTAATTTAATTTTTATTAATTAAAAATATGAATGAATCCTACAATTAACACTGAGACCAAATTTTTAATTGATCCAAAAATCGAATTAAAGTGAAAAATTAAATTAATTTATCTTACATTACTCAAATTTAACTTTTAACCACCGAATTAGATATTTTTCCCTACTAATGTAAAGAGTAAATTCACGTGGCCAGTTATCTTTGTAAGATGCAAGAAAAAGGCAAGAATAGCTTGAATTTTTTATATAATAATATCTCCATATTGGGAAAGATTTTGATGGGAATAATTCTGAACAATTTCCTCAATTGTTAAATGTATACTGTTTGGCTTGTCTTCAAAATTTCTTTATTGTAATTTTTTTTTTTTTTATCCTATACACAAATTTGATTCACCCCTAAAATAAAATAAAATAATATATGTGCAGTTCTTTTTTATTATTTTCTGAATTACAAGTCACCTAACTTAAAAGAATTACATTAACTTACCTTGAAAATATTGGCAAACCTTTTTTTTTTTTAATTTTTGTACTGTCATAATTAATATGTTATTATTGAAAGTTTTGTATCTTATTCAAATTACAATTAATCATAATATACAAGATAATTATTTATACAAGTGTATCTATAAAGATAAGATTTAGCTAAAATAAAATGTTATCTCCTTAAACCATGTTTATTCTTATCACGCTTCTTCAAGTTAAACTGGATTGGAGGAAACTTTCAACTTGTTTCTAAGAAAATGAAACCGTTGTTTGGATAATAGTTTGATGAGTAAATCTCCTAATTGATCATGAGTAGCCACATAAGTAACTTGAAGTTTCTTCTTATTTACCTTATCACGAATAAAATGAAAATTAACTTCCAAATACTTTGTTCGGAAGTGAAAAACTGGATTTATAGTGAGAAATATGGCTCCTATATTGTTATACTATAATACTGGAACTAAAAATTTGTTGACCAAGGTTATGAAGAATAGACTGAATCCATACAAGTTTTAAAGTTATTGCAGCTAAAGAACGATATTTCGCTTTAGTCGAAAACCGACTCACAGTCCATTGTTTCTTGGAAGACCAAAAAATTAAATTTCCAACAAGAAAAATGACAAAACTAAAGGCGAATTGTAATAATCTAAATTTTTATAATTTGAAATATTATTTTATAAGAAAGTACTTTTTAAAATTATTTTATGAATAATTAGAAAAAAAATAATAAATTATAAAGATTTTTTTTTTTTGAGATTTGAACATGGGTTGTAGGGAAGGGTGAGCCAAGTTTTTACCATCATGCCATACTCACTTTCTTGGTAATAATGTATATGAATATTTATTTATTATAGATTGTTTTTTAATAATAATAATAATATTTTACTTGGTGAATAATGATTGGTTGACTTATAAATCCAACCAATCAGCTATTAGAAGGGAATCGGGTACCAGACTAGTGGATAGAGAGAGGAGAGAAACTTCTTATTGCGATTCCAACATGCTCCGGTGGTCTTTCCAACTGATCTTAGAGTCTATGGAAAGTTGTCTTCACAAGTTTTCAATTGATACCAACCATGGATAAAATGAATGGTCAACGGTAGAGAAATCAGAGAAAGAAACTTTCCGCCACTGAAGTTTCAGAGCTTTGATTCCAACAAATCGAGCGAGTGGTAGCAAGGCAACAGAATCGTGTTCTTGGTGGCGAGACGAGCACGATGATGTAGAGCTCGACATTTGGGACCACCAACAGCGGCGGCGGTGGCACGCCAGCGGTGGCTCGGCAGCAACTTCGACGATGACTCCAGCGACCGAATTCCAGCAGTTTTGCTTATTTTTTCGTTGTGTTTCTAACCCTAGTTTGAGCAAATTCACTTAGGTATACCCCAAAATCTTTGCTTTGCTAGTATAATATATTTATAATCTTGGTAAATTAACCCAAGTTGGTGGAATAAAATGATTAAATATATATATAAAATGTGGGTATTAAACTCATAATCTTTGTGAAGTAAAAATTATTAAGTATAAAGAATTATTTTTTGGAGAGGGAATGGATTTTAAATGATTTATTAAGATTTATTTGTTGAGAAATATTTTGAAGATAAATTCAAATTTATATTATTATGTTATAAAATGACAAAATTTTTTATTTATTTAATTAAATGTTATTGAAAGAAAAATTATTATTAGTTTATATATTAAATAAATTAAGTTGATTTTTAAGAAAATAACTGTGAAATTTTGTATTCGGACTAATTAATATATATTCATAATTTTCAAGTATTTTCTTATAAATACAACAAAATAATTGAATTGATTTTAAATAGAGATTAAACCTTGAAGTGTTTCTTTTTTCTTAATTTATATACATGT
>CANXYC013068153.1:0-11790 GCA_948193065.1 Aleurites moluccanus | reverse complement strand
GAGTTTAGCAACCTTGATTTGCTATAATTCCATAAAAATCCTAAAGAAATCTATAAAGAAAATGAAAATCTAAGTTTGGAAGAAGGAAATGGTGTACACGGCCTAAGGAAAGAAAAATGGTGAAGAAGATGAATGCAATCCATGAATTACAGCCCATATAAGACAAAAGAGTTTGTAAAATTACAACTAAATCCTCCCAGTTTCAACCTTTATACTTTGGTCCTTAAATCTTCTGAAATTTATTCTGACAATTCTATCAGAATTTTGATATCAGTGTGAAAAGTGAATAGGCTTATTTTAATTTATCCTTATTTATAAAAATAGTTCTGGAGTCATTCTGTAACTCTGACCAACCCATTTCCACTATTTACCTTGAATAACCCTTTATTTACCAAAATGCCATTGTTCACTTTTCAGTGTTCCTAAATGATTTTCACTTCTTTCTTTTTACAAAAATTACACATAAATTATGGTCATATTTTACCCCCAAGTCAACTTCAGAAATTCTTCTGTTGACCGGACTGCTAATTTTGCGGCAGTGTTCCCGACACAGCCAGTTTCTGAAAAAGTTTCAAATTTGCTTTCTAACTGTATTTCTAAAATTATTTCACATCAATTCAAGACTAATAGACCACATACTGAGAATTTATTCATGCACATGAGTTAGGAATTTATAGGGCACTACATGATGGTAGAGTGACTGGATCAAGCTTCAAATGCAAATGTTTGCCTGAGTTTTTTTCAATTGCTTTAGCATAACATCTTCATCTGGCTCAGTGCTGCCTTTCAACTTTTCAATAGGTGGAGGAATGGATTGAACTGGAGGGGAATTTTGGGTTGGTTTGGGCAGAAGGCTGGTAGAATCTTCCACTCCGGGTTATGGCATTAAGCTCATCCGTAAATTCATTGAGATATAGCATACAACAATGGTCTTCACATGATCGAATCAAAGAGATAAGATCATATTCTAGCTTGGTGGAGTGGATGCAATTGATTTGGACTTGGTGGTTCGAAAGTGGATTGCTTGTGATATTGGGCTTGGACCTTGGAGGTAGAATGTCTTCACTATCAATTAGATACTAGATTTTGTGCCTTAGGTTCTTGCACATGTCGATTTTATGCCTAGGGCCTTGGTGATATTCACAATATTCACTCATATTCTAACTCTTGGGTATAAGGTTCAGTGGTGGTCTTAGCTCTAAGGGTGTGATCAGTTTGGATTCAAATGCCTTTCTAAATACCATACTCAAAGACATGCCCAAGTTAGTAAAGGATCTCCTTTCAAGTCTCATAGGAGGATGGTTGGACAAAGCAACTACTTCTCTACCTTTCTTATTGGTGGAGTTGCTTGAGTTGGGAGAGTAGTTAGTGTTTCTTCTAAACCATAAAGAGCTAGTGGTTTTATCCTTGATCTTTGCACTTTGGATCAAATCTTCAATCTTGAAGTGTGGCAACAAGAGCATTGAAATATGGGAGGTATTGAGTCTGAAAGTGGTTTTGATATGCTAGGAGGAAGTTTTTGATGATGATGTCTATATGCTCTTACTCGGTGGATCTATTCATCATTTGGGCAGCTTTTGCCCTCCACCTAGTAAGAAAAGTGGAAAAGGATTCCTTTTGTTGTTGCTTGGTGGTTTCAATATTCCTCATTGTGATGTCGACTTCAATGTTGTAGTGGTACTATTTCACAAAAGCATTGTAGATGTCATCCCATGACTTATTGAAGTTGGTGTTTAAATCAACAAACCATCTCATAGCAGCTTCGGTAAAGGATTGTTGGAACAATTGAGCAAACAACTCATTGTCCGCCCCAAGATGATTCATTGGCTCATATACATCTTAAGGTGAGTCTTGGGGTAGGTGGTCCCATCAAACTTGTCTATGGATGGCATCTTGAACTTTGGTAGGACTTTTGCATTTGGAAAAAAGTGTGAGGGAGTCAACATCAATTAAGTCCTCATGCCGTTTAATGTTTTTGAGAACCCTTTCTATGGCTTTAAATTTCTCCATGATTTTCTTAGTTTCAGATGTAGCTTGATCTTCTCCTTCTTAGAAGAGAGGGTTTGCAGTAATAGTGACGCCTGGGGTTAACCCATTGTTGGTCAGATCAACTATAGGCAGCTTTGATGTAGAGGCATTGGCCTTTGGGTTGAATGGATTGGTAGATGGATGTGAGTCTAGCATAGTTTTCACCTTTTGGAGAATGGATTGGCGTTGTTGGTTCATATTCTCAGTGAAATGGAGGTTCATCTCAATAAAGTTGTTCGTTGGGCTTTTATAGCAGCTTGGAAAGTGTCCTATTACATTTTGAGGAGGTTGGTGAGGAGTGTGTTCATGGTTTTGAGCTCAATTCTAACTTCAGTTCCGAGTAAGTTAGCCATTAGTACCTTCAAAAGATCATAACTATGGGTTAGGTCTAGTTTAACCAAGGTTTAAAATGGGTTCCTAACCTAACATAGTATGATCATCTTAGTTGGGTCATGGGTAAAAAGTTTTTTGATTTATATGGGTTTGACTCAAAAGGTTATTGGTCCAATTATAATGGATGCATGAGCATGGCATGAGAAAAAGGTTTCATGATAACATTTTAATAACATTATGGTTCACAGGTCCTAAGGTCCAATATCGAATGTTCATTATATGAAGGCTAGGTGGATAGGTTTAAAGGGTACCCGTCACACTGGGGCAGTAATATACCTAACCATATGTGAGTCAAAGAGCCTCGTATGGATCCAACGATACTACTGCCCGTTACACTTTAACAAGAATGAAGATTCGTCGAGGGGTGGATACTTTTGCTATCCCCCAACATACTTAAATAGAGTTGTCAGGTCGATACTACTCGCTATCTAAAGATTTTATTTGTAACCGGTTATGCAAAGTGATGAATGAAAATTAATAGTTAAATAAAAAGCTAAAATAAAAGTTATTTAAAAAAGAGAGTATTCATTTCTTTTCAAACCAATTAGTAGTCTTTTTTACTTTAAAAAAGTTTGTCCCCAGTGGGATCGCCAACTATAAGGTCTTGCCCGAGCATCAAGATGCTCAAATCGAAAGGGGGCAAATTCTCACGGACTAAATGTAGTTTTAGCCAAATTGTTTCTTTAATTTTTGTTTGAAAATCAATAGAGTCACCACCTTCATTTTTAAGGGAAAAAAGAAGAAGAAAGAAAATCCATTTTGACTCCAATTTATAGCACAAGGATAAAACCACTAGACCTTCGAACAAGACTGAGTTTGGGGACTAGATTTTCGGTTTACAATAACTCAAACTTTGTCTTTTCTTTTAATAATTAACTTATGAAAATGAAGTTTCATGAAAAAATATTAAGATGACAATTATACAATGCATGAATAAGACATAATAAAGCATATACATAATATTAAAGTAAAGAACATAAAATAAAAGAGTTTTATTACATCAAAAAGCCAATAACAGAGGATGTTAACTCTAATCCTCAATGAAAATTCTAGGTTAACCACACGTTCCCTCAAAACAATGTTAAAACATATTAATTTAAGAAAACTGAGAGTTTTTAGTGTTTTTAGATTTGAAGCTATGAGATAGCTTACCTACGTATCCAGTTGAATGGGAATCAAAACCCACACAGTTCTCCCTTATTGCAAAGGGAGTTTGATTTGATTTAAGAAAATATTGATTTTGTGGTTCTTTTAATTGATTTAAACTAATTATTTCGAGGTATGAACACAATACCTTGGTGTCATGTCCTGCTTTCAGAACGCGACAGTTCTAGGATGCAGGAGATATCAGAGGCGACCGGCACCCGTAGAACCCAATATCACATCTATCCATCATATACTATACATATCAATCTATAGCCATATAACCACATAAGCACTATTCATTCTGTTACTCTATCATTCATTCTGTTACTTTCTGTAATTACCATCATCATAAACACATATACATTTATACTCCAAAATATATCATACTCATATATATACAATCTATCTATACCATTATACAATACCCATGGAGCATCTAATAAACATATATAAAGATATAGTGTTTAAATAATTACACTGTCTATACAATACAGCAGAATTCTTCAGAGGAATAAAAGCCAGGAATCTACCTCTATTCTGTACCTGGAAAGGAGAAACAGTGAGAGAGTGAGTAAAGATTACTCAGTGAATCTAACATGCATCGATCAAAAATAATGGCTCGAATATCATTAATAATAGGCAAATATTCAATGAATAATAATCTGCTCATCAATATCAGGATACAGTATGTAATTGTAGAATCAGTAACAGTACAATGAGACTGTAATCAAGTCAATGGAATATATATATTACGTAAATACTTATATTAAAATATATATTATGATTATTTAATATACCCAACATACTTGTTGTAGTATTTTTCAGACTTTATCATCCCGTCATTATTTTTACATTGATAAATGCTCAAACTAGCGTCAATCACAATATTTAATAATAAAAAAATTATGAAAGAATATAAAAATAAAAATAATTAAAATATATCAAAAGCATTATTTACTCTATTTATTCTAATAATTTCTTATATTATTTGTAATGTTGTAATTTCTTATATTATTTGTAATGTTTTCTTTTCCTTCAGTTGATTTACAATATTATCCCAAATACCCCATGCCCAAAATATTTTTTTTTTCCCAAGAACACATTTTTAGTGGGAAGAAGATATATATAAAATACAATTTGTTAACTTTAATTAATAATAAGATAATAATTTTATTTATTTATGCTCATACAAACTCTTTCATTTCCATGCTATTTCATTAGGAGTACAAATAAGTCAAATCATATGCGAATAGTTGGATGTTTAGTTTAATAAAAATTTATTTATATTTGATTTATTTTATAAATGGATCAAATTTGAGTTTTACTTCAAAATTTAATAAATGAACAAACTGAACTTGAGCAAAATTAAAATTAACTCTATTAAACTCATTAATAACTTGATTGCAAACTCTCGAATAGCTCGATTAATAGGTTTGTGAATAACTTAATTATTATTATTATCATTATTAGTCTAATAATTTTAACACTTCAAAAAATATATTTTAACATTTTTATAATTTTTTTATAATTTAATTTGACTAAATACACATACTCTTAATTCTTTTATATATACATTTTAAATATTTTTAAAAGAAAAATAAATTATATACTTAATTGTATTTTCAATTTTTAATGAAAGTTATTTTATTAAAAAAAATTATTATTACCTTTGACTCGAGCATGTTAATAATTAAACGAGTCACATAATTCTCAACTCAAATTAGAGCACAAATTCGAAAAAAAATATCGAATCAAATGTTAACAAGCTAAAACTTAACTAGAGACTGATGATGCCCCCGTTATCCTGCACCAGCCTACCATCCACCCTTGGCTTTACCCGCCAACCTTGGCACAAGCTAAAACTTAACTAGACTCGGCTCTCTGACACCATATATTCCATTTCCTTTCAAATTTTAATCTACTCTAATAGCCCAAGCATTCACAACAATTTAAAACTGGTTTAACATTATTATTACAAAAACACTGATTATAAGAAAAAATTTCTCTTGAAATGATGAATGATAACTACTTGCCTCTTGATTTTAGGCTTTAAAATCCAATTCTAAACCTATAAAAATCAAGTGAAATGTGGTTAAACCCTATTAGCATTGAAATATTAATTTTTAGTTCTAATTGCAATCAACTTATCTGATTAAGCGACAAATAACAATATTCCAAAATTGGACAAAATTGTACATCCAATAAATTTTTTTATGCTCATTGGTTTTATAGAAAAACAAATAAAAAAAAAAGATCGTTAGTAATTTTAACAGCAATGGTCAGGGTTGTACCAGCAGATGCACGAAAATGGAAGCTGATATTAGAGAACACCTAATTAGACTACAGGAATGAAACGCAAAATAAAACAGAAGTACCATTATAACTCATTGTCCCTCTACATATCCCCAAACCCAAAATAACCATCCCTTCTACAGAAGATCCAAAAAAAAAGAGGAGGAATAAAAATCAAAATCAAGGAAATGGGACGAAAGATGCCACATTGTTTGCTGGAAATGGTACATTCGCAGCAATTGCATCGCCAGCTCTGTTGCTTCCTCTTTGTGGAAACTAAAGCACCATCAATAATACGATCAAACCAAGGAAGCATCAACTGCCAATTATACATGCTTTCCACCACCCAACCATCACCATAGTGCAATTATAATCTCAAATTTGAAAAAGCCCTCAATTAAGTAAACCAGCTAGGAGGCACTAGCCAGGGAGATTCCCTGGCTCATCGAAACTTGCATCCCTCATAGGAAGTAATCGGGTGTTCTTCGGGTCACATCTGGTTCTCCCCTCCTTGGAGCAGGCTCAAACTGAGTGTAGACAAGTTTTAAACAATTTTCAATATATTAGTTTAACACTAAAATTTTGCAACATCACAAGCCCAATTGTCAGAATGACCAACCTGAATGAATGTGTGACCCTTGCAGTCATCAACTTCCAATATGGATGCCATGTTTCCACACCGATAACAGTAATTAGGTGCACTAAATATAGTAACAACCTTTTGTTCCTGCACAAGATACATGAGTATCAATCACACAAACTTCAAAAGCTCAAGATGAAACACACGAGTGTCTAATGAAAGTAGTTACATGACCCCAATTGTATCCTTCCATAACCAGCTGATGGGCTCTAGCAATCAGCTTTAAATTGTTTGTATGGTTAAATTGCTCAGATATGTCCTAGAAGACCAAATAAATATTAGTACATTCTGGAAAATTCTCTGTGAACTCAGAGAAGCTGGGAAAAGCTTTGAAAAGAAAGGATGTTATTACTTGGCCAAAGGTATAACCAGCACCCCTTGGTGAGATGCCCCAACCACATCGATCATCAGGATCAGACCACAAAAGATCGCACATGGGACCCTCATGGGGAACTTCTTGAACACGATCGAAATTCCGTATGTTGTCAAGAGTTTCAATGGAGGGGGATAATCCACCATGGAGACAAAATATCTCTGATTCAACCTTTCAGAACAAAGAACCCATAAGAGATTGTATTAACATCATACCTCCACAGAATATATCTAAATTGCACATTTTAAAAGAAAACAGAAATATAGAATTCATTTTTTATCACAAATAGGTAAGATAATTTGTTATTTAATATGTATTTCGCCTACATTAGTACTCACCAATGCTGTCAGTGGAAAATAATCAAACAAATCTGTAAAGATCTTCCACACATTGGCATTGCCATACCTGCAAAAAAAAAAAGCTATTACCTATGGCAGACTTGCAAATAAAAATGTCAGAAGACCATAAAATGTGAATAAAGCAGTTTATAAATATCTCATCAGAAACAAGAAAATATAGTGTTAAATTGCACAAGGAATTTCTGCTTAATGAAGCTATACCCACTTATCTTCATAACCAAAAACACTCCATTAATATTCCGTATTCAGTGCTTTCAATAATATACTCATGAGTAATTTTGCCACATTTACCAAACATCCTTAAACAGACGACCCTATTTAAGCTAATGAAAATCTTCTCTATAACAAAAAGACATAAAAGAAATGTGGCTGGTTACACACTATGCATTTCAAGAATCTCAAATGAACAAAAAAAAAAACTGCTAGTAGACCCAGTAAACAATATGGACCCAGCAATTTCTTGAGGAGACATGAATAGAAGAGGAATGGAACAGAAGAAATCATCCAAGAAAATTAATACATACATGATGACAAAATATCATTATGGCTCAAGGAGGAAAAATAACTGAAAAAAAAACAGAGCAACAGAAGAACGCATAATGTTACATGTAGAATCCATACAAATAGGATACTTATCCCAATATCGGGATTACCCATTCTGTATATACTCAATTATCATGATTTTCTTACTCCTTTCCCTACTTATCTTTTTTGTTACACACTTACCTTTCTCATTTTCTTTAATTAACTTTTTCCCATTTACATTTATCAATTGTTGCAAGGAATTATTACGTTCATGCAAAAACTTACACATGAAACATTAAGGCAGTTACGAAACACTAGTTATTGAGAAATATCTCAAACTAAAAGTTAATACATATTTCACTACATCAAGGATTCAAAGGAACTCACTTCCGAAGGCACTCATCATAAAACCCATAAACCTGAGTGATCTGAAATAGGAAACAGAAATCATCATCAGAACAGAAGATTTTGAGGGAGGCTAGGACATTAATAATGCATGGAAGGTCATAAATCAAAATAATTTTGAAACAAATATAAGTTACAGATTTAGAGTCTACAGATGTCTGATCAGCCCTTTCAAGAAAAACTAGGAAAGAATGTCAGAATAATCTAAACACACCTGACGACTTTCATGATTTCCCCGTAGAATAGTAATTCGTTGAGGATAACGCACCTTCAGGGCTACCAAAAGCTGAATAAATAACTTAATCAGTCCATTCAGATTGCAGAAAAATATAAAGCAAGAAGTAAATCAGGACCAAAATTCAACAAAATATGTGGGATGATTTCCGACACAATCTACATGGCCCCAATGCATTCTCTTCCTCTATTAGGGGTCTTCAAAAGTACAATTTGTAACCAGAGTGACAACTCATGTTGCATACATACAAGGTAACACCTCTTTAAACACGCATTGCCTTGGCTTAAAAGCAGCAACTCGCTTTGCCTTAATGACTAAGCGAGTGCCCGGAGCACCTTTCACTACACTGCACCACTAGGAAGCTCCACGATGTTTTAAGCACTATTACCAGGTGCTATAGGCCTCATTGGAACGTGCAGATGTAATTCTGATAGGGATCATGATTCAAGCCCTAGTTACTTTCCTAAAACAGACAGACAGACTATGGCTACCCAAAAAAAAATGAGCAGCCTGAGATCAACACTACCACAGCTATATATGTATAACATATGGTGCACATCAATAATATAAGACGAGCAAGCTACATAACCATGTTCTAAGCTTAGAGGACAGAAGCTCAAGAGGAAATGCTAACAAGATTCAAAATGCTATGCATGAACATCCAACTATAGTAAAACCTCTGTAAATTAATAATCTCTATCATATAATAATTTTCTTCAATCTCGACTTAGACTAATGGACTAAATTAATAATTTTAATAAATTAATAAAATAATATTTTTTTGAAAATCCATACATAATTTTATGATCCCTTACATATTATAAATTTGACAATAATATGCATATAATATACTATAATATATACTTTATTAAAAATATGACTCCCAATACTATTTTAAATCTAATTAATTATACTTGTATTTTTCTCTTCATTTAATTTATATTCAATTCATCACGTATTTTTTTTTTTAAATCATTTAGTCATATTTAATTGATCATATATTTTTAATTCCATTTCAATTAGTTCATATTTAATTGATCACATATTTTTCCATTTCAATTAATTTGTATTCAATTGATCACTTTTTTTTTTTTTGTTTAATCCATATTGAATTGATTACAAAATTGGTAAAACACAATAATTTTTTATTGATTGAATATATATTTATTGAATTATAAATACTCTCTTAAAATTAATAAATTATTAATTTATCAATTAATTAATACCTCTTTTAATTAATAAAATTCACAAGTCATAATAATATTAATTTATAGAGGTTTTACTGTATGTATCTGAAATTGTCACATGAACGAGGACAAGGTGAAGTTGAAAACAGAATCATATCAAATGTAAGCAAAAGTAGAACCAAACACAGCAAATAAAGATGCATGCAGGTCAAAGACATTCTCTCTTCTTTCAAGGTAATGCATCAAAAATTACATCATTTGCTTATCATATTATTGTCCCAATTTAAACCTCAAACTTCAAAGACATATTTCCATTTATAACTCCAAAATACATTATTCTATATCAGCAAAAAATATTACCAAAGGAAAAACAAGGGCATAAATATAGAAAAATGTTGCATTCAAGACAAACAAAAAAGGATGCTGCCAAAAGATAGAAAGCAATACTTACCGTTACTGTTTCAACCGAGTAATAGCCACGGTCAACATAATCTCCCATGAACAAATAATTTGTATCTGGACACTACCACAAACAAAGATGTAACGAGAAGTAAATACTATAATTTCAAGTATGGATATGTATCAAATTATGTGATGGACCCAATAGAAACAGCAAAAGCTTAAATTTAATATCAGGATCTAACAGAAAAACCAGGATACAAATGCTTAAAATGATATCAACTAGTAGCACACATATATAGAAAACATGAAAAAACATGCAACAAGCCAGGAACATCCAGTTGTTGCAAAAAAACTGAAACTATATGCTGTAATATGGCATAACAGCCGAATGAGCCTCAAACACAGATGCAACTTGACAAAAACCAAAAGGTCCTTAAACACAAGTCCTTTTTCAATGTAAGAAATGACTACGAGGGTAAAAGAATATGAACAATTGAAAAAAGAACCACAACTAGAGAAAGACCATTAACAAAGAATATATGAGTTTGTAATAATCTATGCAAACAACAGATGATGAGATGGAAATGAACTATTGAAAAAAGAAAACACGAAGAGAGAAAGACAGTGAGTCAAATGTTTCAATTTTCTTGTAATCATGAAAAGAAGAAAAACACAGAAGAGGGTGGAAAATAGAAGCAATTACAATAGCATCAAATCTGATTCTAATTCCTCGTTAAATATTAACAGTAAGCACAGCCTCAACCAGAAAATTTACCTTTCCTCCGATTCGAAAAAGTTCAGCTAGATCATGGAATTGCCCATGGATGTCACCGCAGATTGTAACGGGACTTTTAACAGGCTGCACAGTGGAATGGCGAGATTAGCAGCATTAACAGATACCAAGAGTACAATAAACTCACAGTTTGTACTACCTGACAGAACAAAAGATAAATAGCTCATGGAAACAACAAGGTCAAAGAATTAAAATGCTCAATTAACAAGTGATTTATAATCCACAAATTCCATGGTAGCTGCAATATAGTTTGGACCAATGTTTTCAAAACTGGACCGGTTAAAGAACCGGTGAAGCAGAGGGTCAGATGTTCGACTGGGGTCTAACCAATTATTGGAAAAAAACTGATATACATATATATGTATATATAATTTGACATTTATTATATATATGATGAAAATAAATGTAATTATGGCTAAATCAACAATTTATATAAAACTATATTTTTTATGGTGTCAATCCAATCATATTAAATCAAAAATTATATATATAATAAGTTATGGACATTTACTTGCTCAACCATCTACTTACGCAATAAAGTAACATGCAACATGGTTATGATTTTAACGTCAGATAGGTTTTAGCATGGGATAAAATTGAAAAGAAATTACTGAAATTCTTTTAATTTCTTTTAACTCAAAACAACTTCGTTTTTTCTTGACAAAAACGACTTCGTTTTGATCAAAAATTAAAAAAAAAAAAAATTGACCCCCTCAAACTGAAAAAACTGGTCTAATTCGACCGGTTCACTGGTTTTTGGGGGACTGGTAAATGAGAGTTTACCAGACCGGTCCTTAGTTCGGTTTCCAATTTTTCCGACTGGTCCGGTCCAATTTTGACAACCATGGTTTGGACCACTTTTATTTGAATATTAACCATTAACAGTGCAACAAAGCATGTAGAGGTAAGAGAAGAAGCAAGACACGCGCAGAGAAATAAACATGCACACAAATAATAACATGATTGCCTGTGAACAAACAAATATATATATATATATATATATATATATATA
>CANXYC013067268.1:0-13290 GCA_948193065.1 Aleurites moluccanus | reverse complement strand
TATTGAATTGATTGGAAACCGAAATGATTGATTGATTGATTGAATCCGGACGCCATTGTTGTAAATGGTATCCCTTGTTATTGACCCTGTTGTGATTGTGATAGAACTTCCGATTCGACAGGGGAGTGGGGAAATACTGTCAACCTTGTGCACATTGTATATTGTACCGTAGCTAGGAAGGGTTTAGTCCCGGTCATAAGGTCTGATCCGCCTTATGTTTATATTGTTCCCTGATATGGATGATTAGGACCTACATGATCCAACGTATTTGATTGGAGACTGTATGATTTCTTTTCCTACAGTCCATCCCAATATCTGTCATTTCACACACATGAAACCATATTATATGATATTATTGTATCTTATTGATGATACTTTATGAATTTGATATTATTCAATTCTTGATTTTTTTCGATTGATATCCTTATTGACATGACCCAAACTGTTTATTGCGATGCATGTGAATTCACTGAGTATCATCTATACTCACTGCTCATTGTTTACCCCTTTCAGAAGAGGATTAGAGTTGCAGAATCCAGACTTCCGTTTCTTTGAGGATTTTGCAACAGATATCTGATGTACATTCCAGATACTTATTTTGTATAACAATTGTATTTTTGGTGTTCATAATTTAGCTGCTCCATGGGTATGTACGGGTTAGCTAGGAAATGAACATGTATCCAAGTTATGATACTATGATATGGAAAATACATGTTATGATTGATATGATCCTGTGGGTATTGTTAATACAGTTGATTGAGAATGTATGATAGGTTGTGATTGGTAATGAATGAATAGAGATTGTATACATGTATATTGTATTAATAGGATTGATATGACTGATATTGGGTTCTACGGGTGCCGGTCGCCATTGGCATCTCCCGTGCCCTAGGACCTTCGCAGCTCGCGAGAGCGGGTCGTGACATCAGGTATACATATATGCTTCCCACACTTCAGTATACCATCCTATACTGTAAACTCTGTCATTTCTCCATTTTGCACATCTCCTTTAAGCTTTAATAGATAAGGATTCCTATCCCGAGCCACTTTAATATCATCAAGCAACAGTGACTTTGCCCGGAATTAGGCTATCAGAGCCTGGTTATGATCCTGGGATCCCAAATCCAACTCCACTCTATCTGTCAAATCCCTTATCTCTCGGATTAAGGGTCTCCTGCCAACCATGATATGAGCTAGACTGCCCATGGAATTTCTGCTCAGTGCATCAGCCACTATATTGGGTTTATCCAGGTGATAAAGGATCTCACAGTCATAATCCTTAAGTAGCTCTACCCATCTGCACTGCCGAAGATTTAGATCATTCTGCTGAAATATATACTGTAAACTCTTATGATCAATATATATCTCACATTTAGACCCATACAGATAATGCCTCCAAATCTTCAATGCAAATACCACAGCTGCCATCTCCAGATCATGTGTCGGATAATTTACTTTATGCTTCTTTAATTGACGAGAAGCATAAGCAATCACCCTCCTGTTCTGCATCAGTACACATCTTAATCCAATATGAGAAGCATCACAAAACACAGTGAATTTCTCCCCCTCTGCTGGCAATGCCAACACTGGAGCACTGGTGAGGCAAGACTTCAAAGTCTGAAAACTGCGCTCACACTCATCAGTCCATAGATAATGCTCTTGCTTCCGCATTATCATAGTCAATGGAGCTACAATCCAGGAGAAATCCTTCACAAACCTCCTATAATACCATGCCATACCTAGAAAACTGCGAACTTCAGAAACACTGGTAGGCTGAGGCCAATTCGCAACTGCTTCAATCTTCTGAGGATCCACCTTAATACCTTCCTTGCATATCACATGCCCAAGGAAACACACTTCAGTTAGCCAGAACTAGCATTTAGATAGCTTAGCATACAGTTGATGCTCTCAAAGTTTCTACAATACAATCATCAAGTGCTCCATATGCTCCTCCTCACTCCTAGAATAGATAAGTATGTCATCAATGAATACAATGACAAACCTATCCAAAAATGACCTAAATACCCTATTCATTAGATCCATAAATGCAGCCGGTGCATGGGTCAACCCGAATGGCAACACCAATAACTCATAATGCCCATATCAGATCCTGAAAGCAATCTTAGGTACATCACCCTTCTTAATCTTCAACTGGTGATACCCAGACTTTGAAAAATGGCTGACACCCTGCAACTGATCAAACAAGTCATCTATCCATGACAATGGATACTTGTTCTTCACTGTCACCTTGTTCAACTGCCTATAATCTATACACATCCTCAAAGAGCCATCCTTCTTTTTCACAAACAATAATAGAGCACCCCATGGAGAACTACTCGGTCTGATGAACCCTCTATCCAATAACTCCTATAACTGCACCTTCAATTCCTTTAATTCAGCTGGTGCCATTCTGTATGTAGGAATGGATATAGGATCAGTGTCTACATGCACCTCAATCTCAAACTCAGTCTCCCTATTTAGGGGCAATCCCAGTAACTCTTCAAAAAATACATCAGGAAACTCCTGAACTATCAATATTTGATCAAGATCTACAGAAGACTTCTACACATCTATCACATGAGCTAAATAGGCTGAACAGCCTTTCCCAATCATCCTCCTAGTCTGAATAGTAGAAACCATATTAACTTTAAACTCCCATACATCACCCTGAAACTCAAATTCTAGCTACCCCTCAGGCTAAAACCTAACCTTCTTCTGATAACAATCAATAGCTGCCCGATGCCTCGTAAGCTAATCCATACCCAAAATAACATCTAACTCTAACACTGGCAGTTCAATCAAATCAGCATGCAATATGTTATCATCAATCTCAATCACATAATCAGGATAGAAATAATCCACATCAACACTCTGACCCATCATTGTAGCAATCACTAAAGGCACATCTAACAATTTCCTTTCCTTATTCAATTTAGGTGCAAAGTGTGGTGAAACAAAGGAATGAGTAGTACCAGAATCAAATAAGGCATCTGCAATCTCATTCTGAATCAGAATAGTACCTGTGACCACGTTATCTAATCTCTGAGCCTCCTGAGTGTTGACTGCAAATACTCTGCCCTGACCCCTACCCATTGGTGCCTGACTACCATTAGGAGCCTATCCTCCTCTGCCTCTACCTTTGCCTGAAGCCTCTTTGCCCACATTTTGACTCATCTGTACTGTTGGATGTGAAACCATAGCAGATGGTTGTTGCTCACCCTTCAATAGACATCTGTTAGCATAGTGGCTCTGCTGGCCATATCTCAAACAAGCACCAGTCTGTCTCCAACACTCCCCTTCATGTCTCCGTCCACCCAAACCCACAACTAGGGATACTGAGAGTCTGTGCAACTGGTCTCGAAGAACCCTGAGAATAGGCAGGTGCTGACTGAACCACTGGCGGTCCCCTACTCTGTACTCTCCTCCTCTGACTACTAGCTGATGATCTCTTATCAAATCAAGGCACTGGCTCTGCCTGCTTAGGCTGAGAGCTGCTCTCTCCCCTCCTAATCTGAGATCCTGGACCTCCTTTCCTCTTTTATTCCCTCTTTGCCTTCTCTGTCTTATACTTCTATTCCATCTGTGTAGCCTTATCAATAACTGTCATTAGAGAAGTAAATTATGTAGCCAATAATGCATTGTGAAGTGCAACATGAAGACCCCTCCTAAATCTGTTGATCAGATCCACCTCAGTAGAAATAATATGAGTAGCATACCTACTTAGCCTGATGAACTCCTTGGCATACTCCTCTACTGATCTGTTACCCTGCTCCAACTACTCAAATTGAATTAGGTTAAGGGTCATCGCCCCCTCAGTAATGAACTCATCGATCAAACCCTACCGAAACTCAACCCATGAGGGTGGATACTCACCATATAACCTAGGCTCCTTCCTCCTCGAAAACCAATTCCATGCCTTCCATTTCAGTAACAATCCCACCAACTCAGCAGCTCTCAACTCAGAACAAGGTAGTATCCTAACTACCTTCTCTACCTCCTCCAGAAAATCTACTGGGTCACTACCTCTGTCGCCCCTGAACTCTAGCAGGTTTAGCTTCAGAAAACTAAACATAGATACACCACCCTCTTCAATAACTCTACGGCCTCTCTATACAGCAGGCTTTTCAGGAACCCCTACTAGCTGCACAGGAGCCGGTGCAACTAGTAATGCCTCTGGTGCCACAGGTGGGGGCACTACTGCTGGAACTGGTGGTGGTGGTACATTCTGACGTTCCTGCCTCAAATCAACTAAATCCTTGTGTAACTTCATCAATCCCCTCATCATCTCTCTAAGGATCATTGCCCCTCTCTGTATCCTCTGTAGTTCATCAAGATCTGGACAGACCCTCTGAAATTGAGAATTCCCCAACCAAGGAATCATTAGAGGCTACCTCTGCCTCCCTAGTATCTCTATCCCTATCGTCGGACATCTCTGTAATCTGTCGAGAAAAATAGAAACGTACTCAGTATATCACAGAAATGCATAATACTAATATATAACAGACGATAACAGCAAAAGATGACAAAGAAAATCCTATGCTTCATGGTTTACTTAATTCTACCCCATTCTATACATAGTCACTGTTCTTTTGTATTCAGGTACTATTCATCTATAACCTAAAACTCCAATGCTTGTAACCTAGAGCTCTGACACCACCTTTGTCATGACCCATTTTTGGATCGCAACGATTCTAGGATGCGGGAGATGCCAATGGCGATTGGCACCCGTAGAACCCAGTATTACATGCATAATCTATAACCATCAATTTATAATTTATTTTACTTAATTATCATTCATTCTGTCATTTTGTCTGTAACTAGTGTCGTTGGCTGTAATAATCATTACATATCATAATAACATTAAATACCATAAGTCATCATATATATATATATACATGTTCATACTCTAACTAATCCATACATACCCCATGGAGCAGCTAAATTATGAATATCAAAATACAGAATTCAAAATATTACATATATCAACAGTGAGCAAAAATCCACTGGATGTCAAAAAATGGGATTCTGCAGTCTACTCCTCTCCTGAAATGGGCAAACAAGAAAAGGGTGAGTATATAAGATACTCAGTGAATCTATATGCATCACCAATAAATATAATGGTAACAGATGGAACAAGGATAACAATAGGTCAATGTGAACAATTTACAGAATCAGTAATAGAAGGTGACAGAATAGGCAATAAGTATATCATAGGCTCGGTATAATATGAAAAGACAGATAAAGAGATGGACTATATGAAATCATATAGTCTCTAGTAGCATCAGTATGGATTATATGCAAACATACAGTCTTCAGTAATATCCATATCAGTAAGTATAAGACTGATCAGGTCTTATGGCCAGGACTATAATCCTTCCCAGCTAGGGTATCAGTAATACAATATGCACATCGCCGACAGTATATTTCCACTACCCTATCAGATCGGTAGCTTTGTCAAGCCACATTAGGATCAATATGAGAAAGGAACATATCAATGGACACCATTATGCAACAATGGTATCCTCTATATCAATAGGCTCAATATCATTCAAATCAATTAGCAATATAATCAATGGCATTGTAATATATGAAATACAATCAATGATAAGTGGTATGGTAAACAACAAAAGTATGGAACAAAGTTTTGTTCAGCAAAGGAAATCGATAGGCCAATTAGCATGCCAATGTCGCTGGCGACGATGGCATTCAAATGGTAGGCCTACGAAATACAAAGCAATAGGCCAAGGCAAAAACAATTAAGCATTTTGTCAAACACTTGGTGGGCACAAATGGGCAAGCCAATAGGTTAGGTTTTGTTGCAAAAGTGGCATGCCCAATTCAACTAACAATCAATCCACATTGTAGGCAACACAATAGGAAACAAATATACAATATTAAACAACATTAAAGGCATGAAAATAGCTAAGGAATTCAAGGGAAAATAAAAGAAAACCAAGGCAATGAATAGTACAATGTATTCAGCCAAAAACCAACTTTCACCATAAGTTTCCAATTTCAATTCTAAGGCAATAGGCATGGTAAATGATGCATATGGAACTCACCTAATGCTTTCAAATGCCTTGGAAAATTTATTTCCACCCAATTGCTTCAAATGAGGCAAAATGCACAACTTGTGCAAACTTGATTTTCTACACTAAAACAACCATCAATTAGTTACCTAATGGCCTCCAATTAACATATTCTAAGATCAATTAACACAAACTAACTCTAATTCGTCAAGCTCATTCAAACAACTTCAAATAGGTTAAGCAATTTCGGGTTTCTATCAAAATGCATCAATTGATGCAATCTAACCTAAAACCCATCAAATTCAATGTCTAAATCATATGAATGAAGCATTAAACTAAGAAAAACACATCCTTACCTTGGATTGAAGAAGTGGCCGAAACCCTTAAGAAATTTTTCCTTGAATTCCTTTAGCTTTCCAAGCAAATTAATGATGGAAATTGGAAGAAAAATGCCTAAATTCAAGTTTTCTATAAATTCCTTAAGAAATTTGGTGAGAAATGAAGAAGAAATGAAGGAAGAAGACGGGGAAGTGGTTTGGCCATTGAAGAAAAGAAAGAAGAAGATGAGAAAATGTTGTAAGTGTTGGCTTATATACAAAAATTAATTGGCAAATTATATTTTGGTCCTTAAGTTTCAAAATAATCATACTTTGACCCCAACTTCTTCTGTAATTTATTCTGACAATTCTATCAGGATTTAGATTTCAATGTGGGGATTCAAAAGGCTTATTTTAATTTATACTTATTTATAAAAATAGTTTCAGGACTCATTTTTACTATTCACCTTAAAGTTCCATTTATTTATGGTTTTGCTATTAGTTACTTTTTCAGTGTTCCTAAATGTTTTTTACCTCTTTCTTTTCACCAAAATTACACATGCATTTATGTGATCTTTTATCCCCTGGTCAAATTCTTAAATGCTTCTGTTGACCGGACTACTAATTTCTCGGCAGTGTTTCTGACACAGCCGATTTCCAAAAAAGTAATTTGTTTGCTTTCTAACTGTGTCTCTAAAATTATTTCTCATCATTTCATTGCCTTTAAACTACATATTGAGAATTAAATCATGCATATGATTTAGGACTTTCTAGGGTATTACAAACAAGAAAGAGGTAAAGAGTCAGTCCCCTTTGATTTTGATCCTTTCGGAAATATAGCTGTGGCTAATATCTTAAAGAAAATGAATTACTTCCTCGGTTTAGATCTTGGGAGGAACCAGCAGGAAACAACCTCTTTCAACTAGTATCCAGTAGACAACCCACCTTTTAGAATTGGTT
This sequence comes from Aleurites moluccanus, assembly GCA_948193065.1. Taxonomy (NCBI): domain Eukaryota; kingdom Viridiplantae; phylum Streptophyta; class Magnoliopsida; order Malpighiales; family Euphorbiaceae; genus Aleurites; species Aleurites moluccanus. Next base: position 5,984 of record CANXYC013067268.1, on the reverse strand, counting down.
ATAAGCCTACTGAAAATGATCTCGAGGAGGTTGAGATAGAAGCTAAAAGGAGAGCCGAGGCTAAGAGGAAAGGTGAGACCTTTGACTGGCAGATGCGCCCCTATTTCAAAACCTTGAATGGACATTTTGTAAAAAAAAAAGGAGAGGACTTTCCCTTTTGTGGTTTTGCTGAACCTTGGTTTTGCCCCATAACTAAAAAGCTAATCCCAGGTTTTGAAATTTTCTTTGAAATCAGGCTCAATTTGGAGTATTGCGAGCCCATCTACCTATTAGAGCAAGATTGCGAGGAAAACATTGAGGCTACTCTCTTTGAGCAAGTCCTCATGATTGGAAATGAATTGGAATCAGACCCCACCAAGCTTATCCATCCAATCTTGATTGCACCTGATAATTGGCACATTGAGAAACTTCCTGGCCTTGATGACTTGTTTTCTTTCCCGACCAATTTAGAGTCAGAGTCAGAGTCTGTTGATACTGTTTCTTTTTTTTTACTATGTAGAGTCTGTAATGGATCTCCTTGGACTTTCTTTTAATTTTAATGTAGTCCGCAAGGACGAAGCTTTTGTTATCAATGAAAATGTTCAATCTTTCTCTTATATCCTTGAGTCTTTTTTCCCTCTCCATGAATCCAATTTAAAAAGGCATCAAAAGAAAAAAAAAAGTAAATGAAATAAAAGAACAAAATAAAGAATCAATAAATCTGGGTACAGATGATAAACTGAAATGCATATTCATTGCATCATCATTCCATGATAAGATTTCTTTAGTCAAGATTGTTCAAGAATTTTTAAATTGTTTTGCATGCAACCTGAAGACATGATGGGTGTCAATCCAAGCATAGCATTCCATAAGATTCCAACCTATGAGAATATGAAGCCTGTAAAACAGAAGTTATAGAGGATGAAGGCGGAGTGGTCTCTCAAGATCAAAGAGGAAGTTGCCAAGTTATTGAAGAACGGTTTCATTGAACCTATCACTTACCCTTCATGGCTAGCCAACATAATGTCAGTGCCCAAGAAGGATGGGAAAGTAAGAATGTGTGTGGATTACAAGGATCTGAACAAAGCCTGTCCAAAAGATGATTTTCCTTTACCTCATATAGACTTATTGGTTGACCACATGGCCGGATTTGAGGCAGTCTCCTTGACTGATTTATATGTGGGGTATAATCAAATACAAGTCTATCCATCTGACAAGAAAAAGACAGCCTTTGTGACAAAATGGGGCACCTACTGCTGCAAGGTCATACCTTTTGGTTTAAAGAATACTGGGGCAACATACTAGAGAATGGCTATAACTATTTTTCATGACATGATTCACAAGGATGTGGAAGTATACATTAATGACATAGTTATCAAGTCCAAAACAGTAGAAGGACACATAGATGCATTAAGGCGTTCCTTCCTTAGATTGAGACAGTACAATCTAAAGTTGAATCCGGCAAAGTGTGTTTTTGATACATCCTCAGGTTTATTCTTGGGCCATATGGTAAGTAAAAAAAGGGATAGAAGTAGACCCAACTAAATCAAGAGTCATTTTAGAGATGCCATCTCCAAAAACAGAGAAAGAGATTAGGGGATTTCTAGGACGTTTACAATACATCAGTCGATTCATTTCCCAACTAGCTGACGTTTGCGAACCCATCTTTAAATTACTAAGAAAAGGAGTTCCTAAAAAATGGAATGATGAATGTCAGCAAGCTTTTGAAAAGATCAAGCAGTATTTGCTAGATCCTCCTGTCTTGCAACCGCCTAGGCCCGGTAAATCTTTGCTGTTATACCTTTTTGTGACCAAAGACGTTATAGGGGCAATGCTCACTCAAAATGCTATGAATTCACATAAGAAAATGCCATCTATTATTTGAGTAAGCGCATGCTTACTCATGAGCACAAGTACAATCAGATTGAGCAGTTATGTCTCGCTTTGGTTTGGGTATGCCATAAGCTACAGCATTATTTGGGTTCGTACACTACGCATGTCCTCGCTGACAAGAGCCCCTTGAAATTCCTTATGGAGAGGCCAGTTTTTTACAGCAAGATGGCACGATGGCTGGCAGCTCTAGCAGCTTTTGATCTCAAATATGTTCCAAAGAAGGCTATCAAAGGAAGTGTGATAGCTGACCAATTAGTTGCTGCTCCAATAGATAGCGAGCCATTTGAACCCGAGTTTTTGGATGAGGACGTCATGGAGTTGGAACCTGAAGTCTGGAAATTATATTTTGATGGAGTAGCCAACAGCAAGGGTTATGATGCTGGAATAATACTTGTCACACTCGATGGGTATCATTTACCCATGGCCATTAAGTTAGCTTTTGAGGTGACAAACAATGAAGTAGAATATGAAGCTTGCATATGTGGTTTAAAGGTAGCCACCAACATGAGGATTGATTACCTAGAGGTCTACGAGGACTCTAATTTGATTGTTTCACAAGCTTTGGGTAAATGGAAGATAAAAGAAGAGCGTTTAGTTCCTTACTATCAACACATAGCTAATTTAGCAGAAAATTTTCATGAATTATCTTTCCATTATCTACCTCGAGCCAATAATCAGTTCGCCGATGCTTTGGCAACTCTAGCCTCTATGATAGACATGATAGGAAATAAAGTGCAAAGGCAACCAGGTTATGATATAGTATGTATGCAAGTCCAATTAACCGATGGTAAGCCATGGTATTGGGACATATTCAATCTTCTAAAAAATGATCAGTACACGGAAGGGGCATCCAAATCAGACAGGAGGACCCTAAGGCAATTGGCTAGTAATTTTATACCAAATGGTGACGTGTTATATAGGAGAGCATGGGATAACATTGACCTCAGGTGTGTGATGGAAAAGGAAGCTTAACAGATTATGGAATGGGTACATAGCAGCGACGAAGGCCCACACATAAATGGTTTTGCATTGGCAAGAAAAATCACAAATCTAGGGTATTTTTAGTGTACAATGAATGTTGATTGTGCTAAGTTTGTACAGAGATGTCACAAATGCCAGATATTTGCCAAGCTTCAGAAGCGACCTCCTGTCTCATTGCATTCGACTGCAACTCCCTGGCCTTTTGCTACATGGGGTATTAATGTCATAAGACGCATCAGTCCCAAATCTTCGAATGGACATAAGTATATTCTGGTGGCAATAGATTACTTTATGAAATGGGTGGAAGCAGCCTCCTACCATATGCTGAATTCTAAAAAGGTAGCACACTTTATCCAAACTAACATCATTTGTCGGTTTGGACTACCTTTTGAGATAGTCACAGATAATAGCTCCCATTTCCAAAAGGAAGTAGTAAGTATGCTTAAGAGGGAAAATATTTAACACAATCGATCTTCACCCTATTGCCCTCAAACTAATGGAGCAGTCGAGGTAGTGAACAAATCCATCAAGAAATTCTGCAGAAGATGATTACCAATCATAAAGGCTAGCATAAGTGCCTCCCATTTGCATTATGGGGATATAGAACCTCCATTCGCACACTAACAGGGGCAACTCCGTATTCCCTGGTATACGAGATGGAAGCGATGCTTCCAGTTCAAGTGCAGATTCGCTCTGCGAGGGTTATATAAGAAAACCAGCTTAGTGAAGCAGAGTGGATCAAAGGATATCATGATCAGTTGAATGCCATTGATGAAAAAGGGATGGATGTGCTCTATCGAATCCAAAGGTATTAGCAAATACTTGCCCATCATTTCAATAAATGGGTCAACTTAGTGCTGAAGGAAATCAGAGCTCCTGTGCATGATCCAAGAAGGAAGTTCACCAAACTGGATCGGCCCATATGTGCTCAAAAAGATCCTGTCTGGCCGAGGTGTTATACTCATAGATTTGGATGGGAATGAATTTTCAAATCCTTGTAATCTTGATCAAATGAAAAGGTACTTTGTGTAATTTCCATTTCATTATGCTTTGTATGAACAGAACTATGAGGACCTAATTCTCCCAAAAGAAAATTTAAATGTAAAAAAAATGCAAATGTAGATATATAGGCAGCCTACCTCGGGTACAGTCCAATGCATAATAAAATTATCATTTTATGTCCAAATTAATTAATTTGTGCTCGCTAAGTTGAAAACTAGGAAGGGTAGCTCGGACAAAAATTAAAGCAATAAAAAAGAAATATAAAAAGAAAAAGAAAAAGCAAAGAAAAAGCCTTATTTTAAATTGGATTTCATCAGTCATAGTCTAGCCTTTTTGTGTCCAATTTCGTTAAATTTTGTCTTGTCTCGTCTATCAGAGTCAAAATAATAAAATTCCATTATATTTCATTCAAAAGAGTTCATATTTTCAAAAAGAAAGATTCTAAAACATGATCCAAAAGATGGAGTGCATAGTCTAAGCCCATCTTCTCCTAGGATGCACATCCTCTGAGTCATCAGAATCACTATTTTCAGTCACGAGCATATCTAGTTCAACCTTTACCACCAAATCATTCGTGGTCACCTCAGTGTCTTCTGGTCTCGTCATTACATCTGCCTCAGTATCCCCAATCTCTATGTCTGCTTTCAACTTTGTAATCAAGCTACTCGCATGATCTTCTCAATAAGCCAGACCTCCTTGATGAACCAGGAATCATAATCCTCCAGTTTGCTTGATAAGCCAGCAGGGTGTACAGAGCGCATTGACTGCCTCCAGCCATTCATTATAGCCAGGAAAACAGGGCTGGTAATCAAAGATGTAGGGTAGACATCTTTGTCTACTGGGGTGCCCTGTGACTGACCTATCTGCTTTAAGACTCTAGTGCCCTGATAAAATAAGGTCATGGAAATGCCCAGCAGGTAAACCATCTTGTACCTATAGCTCATCGTGATAAATGAGTCAATCCCATACCAAGAGAAGTACCAAAACAGATCTCTAGAATCCAATTCTAAAACCCAGGCAGTCCACTCCTTTTCTGAACCAAAACGAATCAGAATCCTCCGCATGTGTTATTATGCAGCTAAATAGGGCATTCTATCTGGAGGAGCCACCACCTATATGTGATCCTTGAGCCAAACCTGGAATAGAAGTAAAGGGGTTTTAAGAAAAAAGAAGAAGACGAAGAAGAAGAGGAGGAAGTACGAGATACTTCTACCTGCAAAATGACTGGGCTAATAGATCAAGGCCCTTCAACTCTATAGTTTCCACCAAGATTTGTAGAGTCTCTGCCAAAATTAGAATGGCAATAGTGCAACTCCGCTCCATCTGAGCAACCAGCTCCACCACTCGAATGTCTCCCCAGCTAGGTGAGCTAAAGAATAGACATCCAACAGTCAAGCACAGAACCAAGGCTGTCATCCTGTGCTTCTGTCTCATCATATCTCTTGCATCTTCTGGGTATTGAAACTAGGTCGTGACTGCAGTTAGATTGACTTGGTCTCCCATGACCATAGAGCTAGCAAGCTCTTGTCCTAATCCTAGATGTCTCTTGAAAGAGTGGAAGTATCCAACCCGGTATTCGGGGACAGCAATAACAACATTCGGATTACTTCTAAGGATAACGTTGAACTCCTTAAAAGTATGGCATATTTCCTCCATGCTGGCTCCAAATTGGAACACGTGGTCAACAGGATCCCAAAATCTAAGACAAGCCTTCAGAAAATCCCAATCCACTTTCACACCCCTCAAAGTCAGAACAAAATTGACCCCATTTTTGCCCAGATTAATTTTTTTGACCTTGTCAAGATTTTTGGTCCACAAAAACATATGGTGGCTGTAGTAGGGTTCCATGAAAAATTTTGAGTGAAAATAGAAAATCATAGTGACTTTTTTTAGAAGAAAATGAGCCCTATTTATAGAAAATCAAGCCAAAATGGGCTTGGGTGCGCCGACGAGGGTCTTCCGGTGAATGAGGTGGGTCAATTCGGAAATCAAGCTGAGTTAGCTTACCCAACAAAACTAGCTCCATTCTACACCCCACACGATAGTTGTGACGAGCCCACTCTATGGTAATCTATAAAAAAAAAAAAAAAAAAAAAAAAAAAAAAAAAAAAGGTTAATATATCATTTAA
>CANXYC013066983.1:0-44143 GCA_948193065.1 Aleurites moluccanus | reverse complement strand
TATATATATATATATATATATATATATATATTTTAAATAATTTAAATTAATCTATAATCATAGAGTATCAACACTTTAATAATTTTAAAAATATGTTCAATTATATCATATTAAATATTTTCCTAACATAATACAAGTATTATATATTAAATTTTATAAAATAATTATATCGTATGTTCAATTTTCATCGCCACTGTATATATTATTTTATATTAATATCTTATAATAGTCGGTAATAAATTAATTAAATTAAAATTTTTTATTTAATATTTCAGATTTAAGCAGTTATTAAATTTGAATAATTTAAATTAAATTGATATACTTTGTACTGGTTACAAACTTCACATTTTAAAAATAAAATAAAATTATCAATTAATTTTATTTCACATATATGCCTATGTATATATTACCTTTAGCGACAAAAATTTCGCTCCTAATTATGAAATAATAAATAAAGACAGAGACTCATATGAATATAAGAGGATGGACCAGTTCACTCAACTGCAGCCATGTTGATATATTATTTCATTTGTAGGTGATATGTATCAACTGTCCCATTTTGCATGTCATCATAATTTTATTAATTGCATTTACTTCATATTTTATTTACTAAAATTTGATTAAGTCATACATCTCATTTATGAATTCTCTATTTCTTGAATTATTATTCATTAAAAATTGAATAACTAATAATATTATATCATGAATTCTTAAGTTTTGTTTTAAATAATTTGTTTTTATCAAATTGTAAACATAATTTTAATATAATAAGCTAAATAAATTTATTAACATCTTACTACTTTTTTTTTTAGTTCGATCAGAAATATTTTCGAATTAATTTTCTCATTAATTAAAATTAAATTTTTTTTAACAAATTTAAGAGCGTATTATCACACATAATATATATTCAAAAATTACCTCTTAAATATTAAATTCAAAAATCAAATTATAATCAATAAAGAAAAGAGCTAACTCTATTATCAATGAGATAATTCTCAAGTTACTATTTATTATAATATTAAAATGTTGACATCCCTTATTAAATTTATTTATTTTTAATTTAGTTAAAAATAAATCATTCGACTAGAAGATTCATAAATTAAAATAAATTATTTATAATCTAACCCTAATTAATAATTAAGAATATAAGTAAATTTCTCTATCAAACAAGTTAATAATTGAGGATGTTATTAATTCAATTAGTTAAGGCAATTGTTTACTCAACCAAACCTTTAATTAATACATGGTAATTTGGGAATGGGTTTTAGGACTACCTCCCCATTATTATTATTATTATTTTGCTATTTTGCAGTAAGTTGGAATTAATCATGGATGCCTCCCCATTATTTACGTGTACTTGGAGTTGGAATTTGAGTTTTTCAGTCAATTACTTTGGTGAACTTGAAATGGTACCTAAAAAATTTACATGAAGATAGAGCAAATGCAAATTAAAATTACAGAAATTACAAAGCTTGTTAGAATTATTCAAGATTTGTTAAAAAATAACTGGAATGTTAAGATTACTCGCATCAACAGAGAGGCTAATTTTAATGCAAAATTGACTTGCTCATTTGGATAGCAGAATGGAAATTGAAAATCATTTGCTAGAAGATCTTTTAACTGGAATTCCTAATCTTTTGCTCCATGATATTTATGGAGTGTCTTATGTTAGAAACTGTATTAATCATTGTTTTTTTTTTAATTTTTCAAAAAAGAAATTACAAAATCCAAATTACAAACATTTGAATGGATAATGATGATGCCTATAAGCTTAATTTTCCATGAAACAGTTAAATGGCGGCTCAAATTTTCTTCAACATTGCCTGCCACATTTCGCTATCACCTTTCACCAAAATGGAATCCTCCACCTTTCACCAATACCTGCAGTACAACACTCGGACCCATGATATTCATGTAATAATGTTGTGGATTAATTTTCATTTTTCTTTTATATTTGACTCAAACAAAAATTTAAATTCAAAATTTTTCAATTGTAAAATGCTTTTAATTTCAGTTTTAAAATGACTATATTACCGTTAAATTAAAATTTATTGATACACTAATTTATTTTTTAATTGATAATTTATTTAATTAGATCCCATATGTAATATTTTCTTAAGATATCAAATCATATAATTTCTTTATCTGCTATCAAATCTCTTTCTTGTCTACTTAATCAAAGGATGACTATAAGACATTGCATGTCTTCTTTAATCAATAATTATTTTAAAAGGAAAATACTCCCTATATACTTATGAAATGAATAGAAATTATTAAGTTAATAACTTGTTTAAATGATAGATTAAATTTTTTAGCCCTTATTTTTTAAGTTTTTTTTTTATATCAATTTAATTATGTTTGAGACGTGAATTTGAGATCTCTCACACGGTAATATTTTTATATAATATTTTCACTTTAATTAGTTATAGATATCTTAGTTATTATAAGATCTATATTTGGAAGATCAAAATAGAAAGCTAAAAAAATAAAAATAATTATATAAAACACAACATAATTCATATAAACAGTAGTGATAATTGTACATGCTAAATAATAATACCCTTTTGCTTATCCTCTCCTACAGTACATTATTTCACCACACATATAATACTTTTAACAAGATTTAATAAAGTGCAAAAGCAAAGACAAGATCACAAAAAGCCCTTTTCTTTTTATCTCTAAAGATTTTTAATTAGGGAAAAGAAGGGTTTTGATTTCAAACCAGGCCCTGCATTGAAATAACTAATATTAAACATAAATTAATACTAATACAAGATTAAGTTAGCTTCTTGTTTAAACTGCTTAATTAGTCTACCCAACAAATCAAGCAGATCAAGCTAAGTAGAGCTACTTCCATTTCTTGATTTATCAAATACGATAAATCTAATATTGATTCATGGTAATCATTGGAGATGGGCTAAGAGGGCAATAAGAGCTACGATTCTTCGAAAAACCACATCCATGAACATGATTTTTAGTTTCATAATCATTATCATCCATAGCTAGGAGAACTCTGTAAAAGATATCAACATTGCAAGGAAGTGCAAGAGGACCTTCAGGATTATAACCATACTCTGACTCTGCTTCTTCAAGCAGAATCTTGAAAAGTGGATGATTTGCATATTCTGTTTTTATCACAAACCTTTGTTTTTGAGGTCCAACATAAACGGAGAAGCATCCTTCAGGAGCTACTTTTCGTTTTCTTGAACATTTCTTTAGATCATCTTCTTCATCTTCCATTGATTGGAGCCGGGGCCAAGATTTGCTCTTAATAGTTAAAGAACGAACAATTCTTGATGTTTTCTTGCTTCCACGGCCAAGAGATTTGCATCTTTCCCATGTCTTGATGATCAAATTCCCTTTCCTACCTTTTCCCTTAATCATATCCATTAATTATATATAATTTAAAACAGAGCAAATTCAAGAAATATGTATAATTTGCAAGAAAAAAAAGCTAAAGAAAAGGTATAGAACTATAGATGTTGGGCTCAAAAACCATATACAACACTTTTCATGTTTTGAACTTGTTATCGACAAGAAAAAGAAAGAAAGATGAAATTAATAACAAGACTATGAAGAAAATAGTGATTAACTTGAGTTAATTGATGATCAATTATCCCCTATCATAAGCCAAATCAAACATGAGCTTAATTCTTGGCCTCATTGTGTTGCTCATATCTAATTAAATCAAGAAATAAAATTCTAATCATGAAAAAACTAGCAAGCCAAAGAATTCACAGAAATGATAAATAACTATAATAAAGTAATAAAAATTGAGGGTTCAAGAGGAAGTAGAAATAAGAGAATATCTAAAGAATTAACTAGAAAAAAACAGAGCCTATTAGATTAAGCTCCTACTTGCTTTCTCCCAAAGGGCAAATATGGGCAGAGAAAGATGCAATTAGCGCTGCACATATAAAGCCTGAGTGGGAAAAAAATATTCTTAAAAATAACCCACTAGCTTGTCAATGCAATATTGAAAAGGTCAATATATTTTTTATTTTATAAGGCATTTATCTTTCCTTTTCTTTTTTCCTTTTTTTTAAGAAGGTTATTTGATCCTTATAATAACATAAAAGGGCTAATTTCTCCTAAAAAAACATAAAAGGGCTAATTTCTTTGAATGGCATAAATGTTAAGATAACATTAAGAAATTTCTAGTAGAGAAGTGATTTTACTTTTGGTGAAATTATACACATATTCGATAATCATATTAACTTTGATTAATTCATAAATATTCGATAATTATATTAATTTCGATTTTTTTTTGTGTGTGATATTATTTTAATTTTAATGCAAATCTTATTTGAATATCTGTTTTGAGTATAAAAGACGAATTTTAGAAAAATTTATATGTTTTGCTTACTAATACAATTGAACTTATTATGTACTTTATTATTTTGGCACCATCAAATAGAACTATATAAAAATTAATTGAATTGATCAAATCAAATCAATTCAATTCAATCTAAATAAAAAATTATGCTTTAAATTATTTCATAGTTGGTTACGATTTTAAAAATTTTATAAACTAAATTTTTGGTATAATTATAGTTTAAAAAATTAAAAATTTAATTAAACCGAATAAATTAATAATATTATAAAATTACGTTATTTTTTAGATATATACTCTAATATTCTTTAAAATATTTTTTAAAATATTATTAATTGGAGAGTTATTGTTTTTAATTATTCTAATTAATAGTTTTCTAATTTATTTAAATTGATTGTCCACTTATCCATTACTCTTTAAATTCTTTTTTTTTTTAATTGCAATTTAACCTGAATTTCTATATTTTAGAAGATATTTATATTATTATTTTGATCATTATTGATTTTTTTCAAATATTTTATTCTAATTTTATTATTATAATACTATAAAATTTTAAGTACACAACTTTTTTTTTACAGTATTGATAAGATTGATTATTAATGTGATTTTATTTTAATATTTATTAAATTTTATAATCTTTTCAATTTTTATTTTATTTTATTTAATTTATTTATTATTTTTATCAAATCGATCAAACCGATTGTTAAAATCGGATCCAAATAATTTTAATTTAGATTTATTATTATTATTATTTGGTTTGGTTAAAAGTTGAAGTATTTAAAAATTTTTTATTAATTTTGTTAAAATTTTTTGCTCTAAACCAAACCATAAACACCTCTACCATCAAGGGGACCGGTAGAGTATTATAATTATTGAAGAATAATTTAAATTTACTACCTAATACATAAATATTTTATTTATTTACAACAATTTTCTTGGTAAATCCTGAGTCAATAAATTATTAAATTAGAATTTAATATCTATAATGGTTTGGAATTTAAGAATGGCTTAAATTTTTTTCTTTTTGTGAAATCATGTCAGCAATTTTTTTTTTAATTCAAAAATATATTTTTAATTTTTTTATCCCCGTTTTTATACTCCTTATAAATGAGGTTCCTTTAAAACCTAGAGATTAACCATTTAGGTTTTTACCTTTTTATGGTAATGTAAAACTAGGTTATTATCCATAATAATGGGGCATAAAAATTGCAAAAAACCAAGATATATATATATATATAAGACATGGAATCATGTGCTTTTTTTCATTTCCTTTATAAATATTAACTGTGATTGGGAAATAAAAATGTACTTAAACAGCCAAACAAATGTGAGATCAACAGTCTTAAGTTATAATAAATGACATCCTAACAATTTTGATCACTTCTGATGAATATGAAGTTGTATTCGTCCATGAATCTGTATATATGTAGACTTATAAATGAATAAATATTAAAATCTATTTATACAAAATCAATTGACTTGTGATAGATCGAATATTCAATCACTTATGCATTTTTTATATTTTATTATTATTATTTTCTTGATTGAGTTGTCACTTTTTTAATTGTTGGTCACATGGATTAAATTTCCAGGGAGAGAAGTGTCATACAAATTATAGATATTACGGAATTTATGGGTCCAAGAGTTCAGGCTGCGTATAGTTATTTTAGTATTTACACTTTTATAATTGATATCATACTCGGAGGTTGGTTGGAAAATCATATAATACACAAATGCAAGCGTTGTACTTTGTTTTTCATTTGAGATTTATTTGATGATCTACAAGACATGTCCTTAAGATTGCTTCTTCAAAGCAGAACTCATCTGAAGCGAAAGCAACAAGAAATCTTCAGTTATCTGTGAAAGAATTACTATGCTCAAAGAAGGAGGTATCACTGAAAGATTCAGATGTTGAATTATCTAATAGTGGTGGTGGTGATGAGGATGATGATGACAATGAGCCCAGCTTTGATGCACGAATGCAATAACAAATAGCTCAAAAAAGAAAGTACCTAAGAGTTCTCCCACCATCAAAGCAAAAGCAAAATGGTACTGTAAATTTATTCTCGTAAGCTTTTCACTGAAGTGAAATTTTCCGTCGTGACTGTTCAGAATGGAGCTTCTTTCTTCCTGATTTCAACCTTTGTTCAATTGATACAACAATACTTGTGTTAGATTTGCTCCCTCTCGCTAAAGATTTTGATTCCCCCTTTCCTAAAATAAATTAGATCAATGTAGACTTAGCCAAATGAATAAGTTAGTCTGATTGATCGATGAATTCAATTTCATTTCAAGAGTGATTTCTCCTTATGAAACACTAAATGAATGTTTGTATGAAGGCGCAGGAGTCAGCATACACTAAAGTTCATGTAGACCCATGAAGAATGTTACCTTTGCCAAGTATTTGAAATTTGTGAACGAACTATTTGTAAATTGGATGATATCAACTAATTAACATGCTATACTTGATTTTCACATGATAATTTAATCACATGTTGATGCTATTTCAATAATTCAATTTGCTGGACAAAAGCTGTTTTATTAGAGGAGGATTGTGATTCTTGAAATTATAATCACTGTACAGTATTCTAATATGGTTCAGGGCCTATACCCTTTTAAAAATTTTGGTGCTAGCTCATGAAAATGGTCGGGTTTATTATTTTTGTTAGTAAATTAGAGCCATATATATCCTAATATTTAGATTCATTACTTTAGAACATGGAAGTTTTGGTCACTGTTTGCTGATCCTGAATGCATAGGCTGAGTGTGGGAGTTGTTATTAGACTCTTTTGAAAAAAAAACTTAGTTTTGATTGACGCGTAACTTAATCTGAAAATATTCTTGAAATGATTTAAAAAAAGTGAAATAAGATGATAATACATTTATTTTCGCTTATAATATTAAATTGAATTTTGCAATTTGTCAAAAATAAATTATTTATATCATAACTAGTGAATTCATGAAATATTATTATTAGTTATTTGATTTTTTATAAATGATAATTTGAGAAATAGCGAATTTGTAAATGAGATATAATATTATGACTTAATAAAACTTTAGTAAATAAAATTGAAGAACACTCTTAATCCTCAAATAAAATAGGGGATAATAATAATAAAAAAAAAAGCAATTTATAAAAAGAGAGAGCTTATCTTATCTTAATAAAACATGATGCTTCTAAAGGAAATAAAGATAGGAGGTGACAATCTCAAATTATTGATATAGAAATCCATCATGTATAATCTAAAATATACAATAAAAAATTTATATTTCTATACATTATGCAAGTTGACAGATTATATATATAGGGAAGACACTACTAAATATTAATTATGTGTGTATTTTGTAAAAAAAAAAAAATATTTAAAAAAAATTATATTCCATAGTCCTCCTCTATGTAATATTTTTTTTTTTTAATGTGAAGAAAATTATGGACGGTAAAGTGATGTCTTTTTGGGTAAACCTTGACATATATATAAGAAAATCAAATAAATTGGAGCCAATAATAGTTTATACTAATTAGGTGATGAGTGTTGTTGGAGATAATGACTGATTTTTATCAATTGAAATATTGAATGAGTAATTAATACTTTCATTAAATAAATAAATTTTTTTTTTAATATTGAAGAGAGAAAATCATCATAAATTTATTGTCTAAATATATATATATATATATATTTACTGTTAGATTATATTTCGATGTGTATTAAATAAATATTTTTATTTTACTTTTCAAACAAGAAACTTTCTAATAATTATTTTGAGTTATTTCTTTGGGAGGGGAATATATATATATATATATATATATATATATATATATATATATATATATATGAATTCAAAATAACATTGATCAACTAATAATAACCTAAAAATCGAGTACTTGTAATGTATGAGATAAGAGAGTTTAGACCTTGACAATCCCCTTTCTCTTTTTTAAAAATTCTAATGTATACCAAATAAAAAAAAAATTATGGGTTTAAAATTTGATGAGTTGAAACATAAATAAATTTAGATAAAAAAAAAAAAAAGATATTTAGTTTTATATACTTTATTTGAGAATTAGAGAAAAAATAAGCACAATAATTTAGATAAAAAATATTTTATATTTCATTTATAATTAGAAATATGAACTATATATAAAAAAAGAAAAAGAAAAATTTAAAATCGAGATTCACGTTTTATTGGAGTATTCATGAAAAAGAATTAGACTTTTGAAGAGATCTCATGAAATTTAAAATTAGAGTTCACATCTTATTGAAGAATTCATGAAAGAGGTCTTGATTTCTCAAGACATCTCATGTTAGATTTTTATTTATATTGAGTTTGAGTTATATTTACATTTATATTGAGTTTGAGTTATATTTACGTAGCATATAAAGTGAAATCGGTGGATTATTAAGAGTCCAAAAAAAAAAAAAAAAATGTTTAAATTTAGAATACCCTCACTTTATTTAAAGTAACTACTTTTATTTAGATTTTTATTTTTATTAATTTGGAAATGGTTGATTGAATTGTCTTATAAAATAATTGTTTTTTTTTATTATTCCTTAAAATATAAATATTGAATTATTAAATTATATATTATTGAATCCAACACTGTATTATTCACAAATGACTTGACTCGTTTATAATTTTAATTTAACTTCACAAATTTTATTAATTGCTATTTTATTCTTGAATAAGATATTATTCGTTATTAAAATGAATATAGTTACAAGATAGTTGAAATCCAAGAACACATATAAATTACTATAAAAAGATAAATCAAGAGTTTTTTTAGCTAAATTATTGGTTCTCCAATTATATTTTTATTTGATATAAATAAAAAAATCAAAAGAAAATATTGATCTAACGAGTAGTATCTAATAAAAAGTTTTGATATTGATACAGTGGATCACTTATTCTCTTAACTGCATTAATAATGTTTAAGGCATAATTTAAGGTTTAATTTAATTAGTTTAAAAATTTATTATTAAATTAAATCAATATTTTCTATTTGAAAATTTTTAAATTAAATCAAATCATTACCATAGTTAAACTGTCTGTTTAATTCGATTTAATCACTTTTGATTTAATGATTTTCAATTAAAAATATTTTTTATAAATTATCATTATTTTATTATAAATAAAGTTAGCATGGTGAAGGAATAGTAAGAAAAGACAACTGACTTAGTTCAAGGCACAAAAATTTAAAAAAAAATATCAATAAAATATTAGTGATAAAAATATTTAAAAATAATTAAATAGATAATATAAAATTTATTTATTTCATTAATTAAAACACACAAAACTTATATTATTCTCAAAAATTAAACTCATTTTTATTTATTTTTAGTTAATTTTTATGAATAATTTTTTTAAAATTTTAAATAAATTTTAAGTTAATGAAATATATATATATATATATAATTTCGATCATTTCTAAGTTATATATATATATATATATATATATATATATATATATATATATATATATAATTTCGTTATATAACTTCATTTCAGTTTGATTTTATTTGAAATCAAAGAAAAAAATTTAAATTATAAATCAAATTAAAATTTTAATTTAATTTATTTTTTAAATTAAAATTAAATCAAATAATTATAAAATTATTAATTTTTTTTATTTAATTAATTTAATTTAATTTAATTGATTTAACTTTTACCCGTCAGCATCACTTTTTATATGTTTTTATAATTGCCAATTATATTGTTGCTCTTAAAGGCATAGCTTCTAAAACAACGACAATAATAAATATAATGTTGTCTTTTCAGGGTTAAAATTAAGACTTTTGAAGAGTGATCCCAACAATAATAGTATAATTGCCTAATTTTTATTTTTTTCACAGCTACATCAAAATTTAATTTAACCAAATTAAATGAAGGATGTTCTCACAACAAATTGAAACTACAAGCTTGCTCTTCCATTTGATTCCTAGATGAGAAATCATTTTGTGGATAGATTGAAATGCTTCATAACAGGCAGAAGCTCTATTTAATATATCATCAATATTGAGTTCTTCATAATAAAATATGGAATGATTTTTGGCCTTTCATTGTTGCCATATGATGTAAACTAGCAACAAAATTGAATCATGCCATCTAAGAATATTAGATAATTAATGTAGCAACTGTATTTATCCAACAAATTATCATTTTGAACAAGAAAATATCTCAAAAACAAATTAGAATGAATCCAAATAGCAATAGATTTTGAGCACTTAAAAAATAAATATTCAATAATTTTCAGGTCACCATAATATATACTTAAATTCAACATAATATTTAGCCATTCTATAGGAGAGATTAGCACCAATTGGAAGACTATTATGAATAATTTTTTAGAGAAAAAATTAAGCTTTCTTGACAATTAAAACTTCTAAAGATGATTTCATAACTAATGAGAATCATATATAGACATACATATTTTCTAATGAAATTTCAAAGATAAAGCAACTTGATAATCATATTTCAATAAATAAATATCATAATGATTAATTGCTATCATACAATAAAATCTCTATAAATTAATATTTTTGGAACTTATAAATTCTATTAAATTAAAAGAGTTATTAATTAATAAATTTATAGTTTAATAATTTAAAGAGAGATTACAATTCAACAAATCAATTAAAAATTCATTATATTTTATTAATATTGTAATAATTTAATATGAATTAAATAAATTAAATAAAAAATAAGTAATCAATTAAATATAAATTAATTGAAATACATAAAAAAAATTATGATTTATTGAATATAAACTAATTGAAATAAAAAAAAATAATCAATTAAACATGAATTAAATAAAAAATATATGATAAATTGAATGTAAATTAAATGAAGTAAAAAAAAAGTGAGTATAATTATTTAAATTTTAAATAATATTTAAAATCATATTTTAATAAATTACATATCATAATTTATTATATATATAATATTGATAAATTATTAATTTATAATATAAATGAGATAATATAATTATATAATAATTTTTTTAAAAAATTATTTTATTAATTTATCAAAATTATTAATTTAACTGAAAGTTCAATTCGAAATCGTAAAAAATTATTAAATCCAACATTAATTTACAGAGGTTTTACTGTACTAAAAAATAAAATTTGTAATTCTACTAGTCATGTTAGGAAAAGCAAAGGAGACCTCTTGTACTAAAGACACTCTACATCACGTGCTTGACACGTGCAAAAGGGTACGAAAGCCCCTATATAAACAGAGGGAGAGAGAATCGCGCCACTACTCCTTCACAAACACAACCTGCTCGCATTCCACAAAATTTTCTTCGTCTTTCAGTTTTCTTTTCGCAATAAAAAAATTTTCTCTCCGTTTCTCGCTTGCCAAATAGTAGATAACAAACAAACACACTCATGGACTCCATAGTCAAGCTAGAAAATCCTGATCAACAGACTAACTCCTCACCTCAATTTACATATGAAGTTGATAGTAGTAGCTGCAGCAGCCGTAGTAGTTCAAGTGATTCCGATATTGATAATGTCACCCGCGATTCCAGTAAGCGAAAGCGAAGTTTGAATTTCGGTGTTTTGAAAAAACCGAAACAGGAGGAATCTGGTTTTATAGTACCTCCTGGATTTATTGCTTCTCTTAATAATCATCAACGGCCATTATCGAGAACAACAACAACAATTAATGGACAAGATAGCTTGTCATTGCCTTTGACGGTTGTTCAAAATAATAAAATGGTGGTGGCTCCGCTTTTAAGCGGCGGTTGCAAGCAGTTCTGGAGAGCAGGAGATTATGAGGAAGCAGTTGCTCCTGATTCTACTTATTCTGCAGGTAACTATTAAATATGAATAAATTTTACTTTGTATGAAACAACTCGTTATTGTAGGATTATATATATAAATAGCCATCAACTTCTCTTAGTTAGCTATAAATAATCATCATTTTAATTTTATAATTTTTCATAAGAAGTAATATTTATAATTGTCATAAAGAGTAATCTATAATTATAAAGCTGGTGGTTGCTCAGCTTAAGTTTAAGGTTTCTTATATATAGTATTGTGAGCCAATAATTTGCTAATATGTAATTTATTAGGAATAGTTTTACTAAAATTGAATTTGAATTTGTTTTGCAGTTGGCATGGTTCATGTGAGGGTACACCCAAAGTTTCTGCATTCAAATGCAACCAGTCATAAATGGGCACTGGGAGCTTTTGCAGAACTTTTAGATAATTCTTTAGACGAGGTCTTTGCTGCTGCTCCCTTGTATTTAATTCTTATACTTGTTGATTTTATAATCTTTTATTTGACGAGTAATAATTTGATTATTAGGTTTGTAATGGAGCCACTTATGTTCATGTAGATGTATTGAAAAATCAGAAAGATGGTAACATGATGTTGCTAGTGGAAGGTATGTATGTAGTTGGTTCTATTAAATATATGATCTCAGTATCAACATCAAAACGTTAGAAGCAAATTAATAGTTTTGAATTAAAATAGCAATTAAGTTTTTGTGTAATAATTTGATTTGATTACAGACAATGGTGGTGGAATGAATCCTGATAAAATGCGGCAATGTATGTCTCTAGGATATTCTGCTAAAAGCAAGATGGCAAATACTATTGGTCAATGTAAATAAGCTTTCTTATTTCAAATTGGGTTTATTCAATTTTTAATTAATTTTGTTTTTCGATTATATCTTTATTTATACTTTTCTTTTTCCCATTATTTTCAGATGGAAATGGGTTTAAAACAAGTACTATGAGGCTTGGGGCAGATGTAATTGTGTTTTCACGTTGTGATGATGGGGAGAGGTTAGTCTCTTATATATATATATATATTCAATAATTGTTATTTGAGGCTTTGTTTGTGCTAAATTAATTATTTTTAGTATTTTGTTTGAAACTAATAATGAAAAATGATTTTCTTAAAAAAAAAATAATTTCAGCCAAACACAAAGTATTGGATTACTCTCCTACACATTTTTGAGAGCAACAGGAAAGGAAGATATTGTTGTTCCCATGGTAAGAGTAGCCAATAGTGTGCATTCTATTATTCTTCTGTTCTTGGTTTTCCTCCAATTATGTTCTGTTAATGATTTGCCAAATAAATTGCTTATTTTATTACAAGATTGACTTTGAGAAGAAGGGTCAATCTAATTGGAAAAAGAAAATAAGATCTTCTTTGAACGATTGGAATGCCAATTCAGAAATCGTATTGCAGTGGTCACCATTTCTAAGTAAAGAAGACCTTTTCCAGCAGGTAAGTTAACGAATTATCTTACTCCTAATTCTTTGTTTAGTGATTTTTTTCATCTTCAGTAATTACATTTTTCTTTTTTGTATTTTAGTTCAATTTGCTTGAAGATCAAGGTACTCGCATCATAATCTATAATCTCTGGGAGGATGATGAAGGAAATCTGGAACTGGATTTCGACACTGATCCACATGTATGCCATAAACATCTTTACTTTCTCTAAAATTTATATAGAACTAAATTAATGGTTTCTAATAGGATTGCATTATTTATTGCACTTGAAATGGCAGGACATACAAATTAGAGGAGTCAACCGAGATGAGAAGAATATACAAATGGCAAAACAATATCCCAATTCAAGGCATTTCTTAACTTATCAGCATTCATTAAGGGTATGCATAAATATTTGTTTAAAAAATATATTCAAGGGAGGTTTGAAAATTAGTCAATGTCAAATTCTCTTGTAAACATTTTCTTTAATTTTGCTAAATTGACTATATCTTCTTAATTTGCCATTGCTAGAGTTATGCAGCAATTCTCTATCTCAGACTTCCAACTGGCTTCAGAGTTATGTTGCGTGGAAAGGATATCGAATATCATGACATAGTGAGTGATATGATGCTGGCAAAGGAAATAGTATACAGACCACAGAATGTACCTGAGAGCATTTCAAAGGACAATACAAACGTAATGTTAATGTAATATTTGGTTCGTATTTTATCTTATGCCCCACAGCAACCCTATGATTGGTATTGCTGCTGTATCAGGTGGCCGCAACTGGGGTGATCGGTTTTGTGAAGGATGCTCATCACCATATTGATGTTCAAGGATTTAATGTTTATCACAGCAATCGACTCATCAAGGTTTTTATTTATTTATTTATTTGCCTTTTTAGATGTGAAATATTTTGTGGCCTTGTATTCTGCCTTTTAATTAAGGACTTAATATCATAGCTGTTGAATTTGAGTTCTGTTTTTTCAGCCTTTCTGGAGGGTGTGGAATGCTGCTGGAAGTGACGGTCGTGGAGTAATAGGTATTTTGCTTAAGATTTTCTGCAATTCAATTCTGATGTAGTTTTCTTCTTTATTTTGATTAAATCATTTGAATATTCTTGCTGCACAGGTGTAATAGAAGCAAATTTTGTTGAACCAGCCCATGATAAACAAGGTTTTGAACGCACAATTGTGCTTTCAAGACTAGAGGCAAGACTGATTGCAATACAGAAGAATTATTGGTTAGTTTTCTTAGTTTTTACGCTCTATTTTTTTTTTTTTTTTTACCTTCAGAGTTTCCAAGTCATTGACATTTTCATTTGTTATAACCCTGTCTATTTTTACTCTAATTAGGTCTTCAAATTGCCAGGAGATTGGTTATGCAGCAAGGCGCAATTCCAAGTACCATACTTCTTCTAGCATAGAATGCTCTTTGCAATCAAATAAGAATGGACAAAGCTCTACTAGTGGGGGTAAACGATTTCCAGCAGATGCAATTAGTCCAAGCCAGCAAGGTAATGCCGGTAATGCAGTTAATCATAATGCACAAGGATTCATTAATGCGGATTCAAGAGCAAAATCTAGTTTGAAATTTGGCAAAAGATCCCCCAATAATAGGGATGGTGAGGCATCCCTTGCTTCTGCGATAGCCACTGATTCTCATTCCAAAGTAAATTCCTCTGATGTCTTTTAAGTTGTTTCTTTACATGGGAAGCTCAAATGCCAATGCAATGGAGCCTGCTTGAATCCCATAATCTAATTTTATTTATTTATTTATTTGGGAGCTTTCTCATTAAGCAGGTTAGTGAAATTTGCGATATAAAGAGTTCTATTAACTTGAAAGAAAAGAGTCCTGAATTAAAAGATAGGTATGTTTAGTTAACCCGGGGCATTATATGGTTATGGTCTTTATATTGCTGCATTTACATGATCCTAAATTTCATACCATTCAACATAAATACATTCTTATTTTTTTCCCTATTTTGCAGGTTGAATGGATCATATGGAAAAATGGTGGATAATTTGCTAAAGTCTTTAGAATATGAAAGGGACAGGCAGCAAAAACTTGAAAATCAAGTCTGTATTATTTACTAAATTTGATTTTTCAAAACTGAAAACTTGTTCCCTTTTTTTTCCTTCTGATTTGTTGGCTTCCTTCTTTATAAACAGCTTCAGGAGAAAACAAAAGAGCTTGAAGCTGAAAAAAAGAAAGCAGAACAGTTGGATCAAGAAAATATAACTCTAGTTGATATGATTCAGGAAGAAAGAACTAGAAGAGACGAAGAAGAGGAGGATTTGACACGGAAATTAGAGGTTAGGGAAAATTTTAATTTACTATGGATCATAATATCTCATACAATTGGAGGTTTGGTTCATCATATTTACAGAACCTTTTTTTCTTTGCCTTAATTCTTTTTCCTCTTCTTTTGGCTGTTCTGCAGGAAGCTACTAAGACCATTAAGGAGCTGAGAGAGAGAGTGCAGCAACTAGAAGGGAAGAAATTAAAAAACTGTAAAATTGAGAAGCAATGATTATTAATCTTGATTATGTTTGCAGCTTTAATTTGTAGAAACTGATGCTGACAAAAGGTGATGTAATGAGCACATGTGCACAAGTTTACAGCTATCTTATTTTAAAGTTGTTAGTTGTGCAGACGAGCGTATTGAATCATTTCCCATTGGCAAATCTTACACGGAAAAATTTTTATACAAAAATATATAGGTAGCATCAGAGAGCATAGTCTCATTTTCATTATTGCACATTTAATTTGTAGTCAGAATTTTAAGAAGTTTTTCTTTTTAGTTAAGACCGCAGTTTTTTTGAGAAATCAGAGATTGATCAATTATAGTGATAATCATATCAGTTTCAATTCAGTGCTATGAATACTATATTTATATTCATCACTAATAATAGTAAAAAATATTTTTTTTTTCCTCTGTTTTGTCCATCAATTGAAAATCTATACACATCAACGTCCGAAGAGCTTTCATTTCTAGTCAATCAAAAAGCATCTACTTTATCATATTTGAAGGCATAATCTAATAGTAAATGCATATATGATCAACTAGTTAAGACAATAGATTTAGATTCGATTTTCTCTTCCTATGATTTAAAAAAAAAAAAAAATCTTCTATTTTATAATTAATATTAGTACTATAAATTTTAATTAAATCTTTGTTGAATTATTATTTTCTGGTAAACATTTTCCTTCTTGTGATATATGGGTTTGAAACACTAATTCCCTTTTCTTAAATTGTCAAGCAGAGCAACCATGCTTCTCATGTGAAATTGTACCCTCAAAAGTTGGTTTTTAAATATCAACTTGCCAACAAATTTTGATCTTTAGTTTATTAATTTTTCGATTGTTAAATGGCAGTTGGGATCTTTAATATTTTGGCACATCAGAAATTCTAAAGGGATCATGTTACTCTTGACATCTTATATTGTGATAAACATCCGATCATTAAACTACTAGCCAATGGTATTGAGATCTTTTATTTGAGTTGGATGTAGTTACATGTTTTGTGTGCCACTCTAATTTATTGCATATTTGTGTACAATTGTTCTATCTAAACAAAGTAAATGAAAGTTGTAAATATCTTATTAAGGAAATACATTCTATTTCTGTACTTGTATGTTTTTTCATCATACACTGAAAAAAAAAAAAAAGCACATGTAATTATGAACTATGACATATTAAAATAAATAAATAATTTTTAGATAAAAATATAACGGAGAAATCTATTATGGGATATGATTTTGAGGTCTATTGGGAGGGGATGGAGGGAGGTAAGGTATCCAGGTTCTTGGGTCTCTTAGATTAAATGCAGGTGGTGGAGGAGGAGGTGCACCAAATGAAGGAATATGAGGTATCCAAGTTCTTGGATCTCCTAAATTAAAAGCTGGTGGTGGAGGAGGAGATGCAGCAAATGGAGGAATATGAGGTATCCAAGTTCTTGGATCTCCTAAACTAAAAGCTGGTGGAGGAGGTGGTTGAAAGAGAGATGGGGTTGGTGGAAATGGTGGTAGAGGTGGCAGAGGTGGGAATGGAAAGGGCAAAGAAGGTGGTGGTTGTGAAAAGGGAAAAGGAAAATGTGGAAGTGGTGGCAATGGTGGCAGAGGAGGGAAAGGTAAAGGAGGCAATGGTGGAAATTGAGGCAAAGGTGGCCAAGGAAAACCATATGGTGGGAAATAAGGGAGAAAATTTTTTGAAGAATTGAAAGAAGTTGATACATCTTCTTTGTGATTTCCACACAAGGTAACATTTCTTTTTGCTGGTTTATAACTCAATGCATTTATACTATAAATGCAGTGATTATCTTGCTTTGACTTGATTGATACTTCATTTGTTGTTGTCTTTAATCCAGGAACATTACAAGCTGAAGATGAACTCTTTATTAAACTTGCCTGACATAAAGATTCAATTGTTGAACCATCCACACAATCCACACCATCAATATGTGCTATTTCCAGCTGGTATATTCCATACTTATCTGTTGTTCTATTAACTGAGAATTTTATCTGCTCTGCTGTTTTAGGTGCATTTGCTTTGAATATGCATTGTATATGAACTTCCACACCTGAAATTCAATGCCAATTAAAACAATTCAGGGACTTTCTTAGAGCAACATTAAAAATTGTTTTTCTAAAAACAAACTCAATTGTAGATGCTATTGAAAAAAAAAACACTTTAAGAATATTGTTTAAACTTATTTTAGATGTCAAGAAATGCAGTTTTGGAGTGCTGTTTAACTATTTTAAAACTTTTATAACTGTAACATATTAAATTTAACTTGAAAACAAAATCTTAATAAGTTATGATCAATAAACATAGTACTTCTCTTAACAACCCTCAAACAACAATACAAAATATACTATCAGTTGCTTTGAATTTTCTATAAATTAAAACATATAAAATTGAACTTAAAAATAAATTTTAATGATCTCTAATCAAAATTTTCAATACCGTAATTTTCTAAACAACTAAATCAAACAAACAGACTGATAGTGTAATTTTTACTGCAAGAAGTTAATAACGATAAAAAGGAAGATCAGTTTTTTTTACCTGGCAAGAAGTAGCTGTGTCTAGAGAAAGAGTTGGTAGAACAAGTATCACAATAGACAACACCAACAACACTGATACTAGAGGTGGGATTTGCTGATTGAGCAAAGAAAGGAAATGGGTAAGCAAAAAAAATTGAAAGAAGAAGGAAAATGATTGGAGCCATAGCAGAAAACATAGAAGAAGCTTCTACAAAAACATCAAAGAATAGTTATGTTTGGTACTTAGCAATCTATACAAAAGCACATCACATATAAGAATTATTGTTATTATTATTATTCTATAAATAATAGAGATCTTGAAATCTGCATATAATGAGCCCGTGAGTAGTTGGTGTTAGGACCAACTGTAATAAGAGATTAGAAATGCTTTTTCTAGTCACTAAAAACAAAGACATGTGAAGAGCCCTTTTGGAGGGTTGTGAAGAGAAAAAGGCTTTGCAATTCTGTAGTTGATTGACAGGTTGTGGGGTTTGATTTGGAGGTGGAGCCTTATTTTTTTTATTTTATTTTTTTTTTTGTCTTAGGTCCAAGAAATGAAAAGGACAATATTTCCTGAAAGGAAGATTGGAATTTTTTTTATGTTCTGTAATCTTTCTGATTCATTATTGTTTTATTCTTCCCTTTGTATATGTGTCTGCATTTTCAGCAATTTATGGCCACTACATGACACTCACTAGGGTTTTTCTTTATCATCATGCATTGTTCCAATGCCCAACCAAACAACATATGTTTGTTTTTACATTCTTTATTCAAAATAAAGTCCGAATTTCTCAATTTATTTACAAATTAGAACCTGGAGATTTCAGGCTCAAATAATTAAATCATGAATTGATCATATAAAAGAGATTTAATTTTTCGTTATGTAATTAGGGAATGCAAAAGGGACAATACTTATATACCCTTTTGTACTTGAAGAAGTTCTTGGAGCCTTGGACTGAACTATTTGAAGATGAAAATAAATAATAACAAAACATCATGTAAAGATAAATTTCGAAAGTACAAAAATTTATCATTTTTGTGGGTTGATTTTGAATTCTTGATAATATTAAATATCAATCATTTGGAGGGGGACCCATTTAGATATATCAAAGATTTTGTGTTTTTCTTCTTTACACATTATTATGAACAAATTCTGAGGAGAATAAATCCAAGTTTAAACTGGGGATTTGGCTAATTGGAGTAACGATCAAGAACCTTAGGACAAGGCAATGAAGAGTAACGATCAACCACATTTGTAAATATGCTAACTGAAATACGGATTGGTTTAGCTTATTTGGGATCCAAGCTGAATTTTAACATGCATTATTTATAGAAACCTCCCTAGAAGTTTTTAGACTCACTTTTTCATAATATATGTGGGATGTTTTATTCAATAATTTTTTTGATGTAATCTAGCATGTTTCTTTTCCTTCTCTACTAAAAAAAATTAAAGATTTGGCTTATTAGCACTTTTTTTTTTTTCCTCAAACGAAAAGATTTTATATTTAAATTTATTTATATAAATTTATACAATTTTATTTTATTTGGGACAAATAAGATTTCTTATTTATACTGTATTCATGAATTATTGAAAATTTATTGACTAAAATTTAAAAATAAAAAATAACCCTTATGCATCTCTATTACATACCTAGTATGTACAAGTATTTTTCTTGTATTCGCGTGCACTTTTAAAATATTGTAGATCTCAAGAACTATGTCATGTACAGTTAAAATATATATGAGGATAAATTATTATTTAATTTTTATTATTTAATATAATTAATATTTTCATCATTTTTTTTTTAAAATTAAATATTTTATTACATCTCACTAAATAGTTATTCCGTCTAATTTTTCATTAAAAATTATATCAAAAGATTAAGATACCCTTTAATTTTTCTTAAAATTTTCTCCTATATGCCATTCAAATAAAGAAAATAAGAAAAAAAAAAAAAGGATGCCAATATTCTCCATTGTTGCTCCAACACTTGAATCCATCGTTGCCCCATCTTAACCAACCAACCCAATAAAAATGCCCCAAATCAGCAAAATTAACTAACCAAACCAGTAAAATTAACCAAAAATTAACAAAAAATTACTAATCAAGAAATAGAATATCCCAAATCGACACTAACCTAAACACCACTGAGTAATTTTCCGCCGTCGATATATGGTAGGTGTCCCATGGAAACATGTCCCTCTTTGTCATTTCCTCGAACAACTTCATTGCAAAATCAACCTACCCACATTTAACATACCCATCAATCTAAAAATTCCATGACACTAAATCTTTATCATCCAATGGAACAAAAACTTTCTTTGCACTATCAATCTCTTCACACTTGGCATACATGTTAACCAAACAACTGAGTACAAACTTACCCAAACCAAATCCAAATTTCAAAAGCAACACATGAATTTGTTTCCCTTCTTTAATAGAATGTAACTGTGCACAACCCTTAATCACACAAGGCAAAGTAAAAGAATCAGGCTGATCCAAATTGGTGGTTTCAATGACGATGAACGTAGGGTCAAGATGTTCACACCATGCAATGGTGGTAAGTTTGACTGGATGATTGAGAATAAACTTTACCCATTTATTTTTCTCAACTTGGATGGGCATATGTTTATTTTCCATGAAAATATGGATGGTATCAAGGCAATTTCTATGGTTTTTGCTATTTAGGGCTTTATTTCTAATGTGTAAGCATTATCTTGATGATTGAAAATTCAAGACTGAATATGGAATTGCTTGTGAGATTTCTAAAGCTTGCTCCATTGCAGATTGATGAAGAAAGATTACTTTTCTACTCTTTTTTTTTTTTTTTTTTTTTGAAGGATTGAGGAATAGGGATGGCAATGGGGTGGGGAATCCCCGTTCTCCGCGGAGATTTACCCCGAATAGGGTGAAAATTTTCCGATTTATCTCTTCATGGGGACGGGGATGGGGAATATTTTTTCTACGTTAGCGGGGACGGAGAGCGTATTCCCCACCCCGTGGGGATCCCTGTCCCTGTCCCTGTGCAGACCCATTATTATACTTGATTAATTATTATATTTATTTAATTATTTCTTATATAAAATTATATTAATTAATAATACACACACACACACACACACACACATATATATATATATATATATATATATAAGGAATAATTTGTTTAATAAATAATTCTTACAAGATTGTTGGAGTTTATTGAAATCACTTATTAGATTAAATTTGTTGAAGTACTCATAATTTAATATATGCTGAATTTTTAATATTTTATTAAAAAATATTACTGAATATTTTTGATGTATTAAAATATGTATATTTTAATTATATTTGGTTGATGTTTTGTGAGTTTGAATTTATTAATATTTTCTAAATAAATTTTTTTATATTTTTAGCTATTATTTATGAATTTTATAAATATAAATAAATTTAGTAAAACAAAATTTAAGCGGGGAACGAGGATTCCCATGAGAATGGGGATGAGGACTAAATTATCCCCGTATATAAAACGGGAACGGAGATGGAAATTCCCCGCTAAGGCGGGGGTGGGGATGGGGATGATTTCCCCGCCCCCACCCCGCCCCATTGCCATTCCTACTGAGGAATTGAAATATTGGAGTTTGGTTTGATTAAGGGTAAAGTTGGTATAAAATTATATTATAATATAATAAAAAATTAATTTTTTTATATTTTTAATTTAGGAATGAACTAATTAATTTCTTAAAATAAAAAAATAAACAATAGAAACTAAATAATAATTTACAATATATAATGCTAGATTTAAGTAGTAGTATAATAATTGTTATCTAATGTAATGTCCTTCCCCTGGACGTCAGATTCAGAAGATTGATTGTCCCTTTTCAATACCCAAATCAAATAAATTACCCTAAACCAATCAACCACCGCTACTATTTGGAATTTGATCAAACCCTACATTAAAATTAAGAACTACCACAAAAGGTGTAGGCCTAAGTTTTAAAGGTATGGAGGACTCCATAAGGCCCAAGTTGAATATGTTGTTGACTACTTGAGTAAGGTCATTAGATTATCTGTCTGCTAGAAAGCCCAAATTAAAAGAAGACAAGGTACAGATGGAAAATCCATTGCTTTAGCGTCTTCTTCATTTGCCTACTCAACCAAATTGGGCCTTTTGTAATATGAAGTTCATTAGGTAGAGACAAAACATAAATCAAATTCTGACATTATCTAAGGAGTTGGCCTACGTACGTTTTGGAGAGCCCAAGGGACCAACGTAAATATGGTCATGGGTCCCTACGAATTCACTCATTGCCTTGCCTTACATTAGTCTTCAGTGATTGACTGATTACTGATGTGGCACTCAGTCATTTGTAAATTCTCTCAAAACGTGGACATTAAATTCGAGATTATAAATTAAAAAAGATAAATTAAGAAGAAGTGTATTCTCATTATGTACATAAGCAGGAATCAACATTAAAACATCCGCTAAAGAAGTTGATCATTAGAAGCTACAATAGATTAAATAAGACAATTACAACTAGCTACCCAATAACGTGTTTTTCATTTTCTTTTCTTTTTTTCCAAAAATAAAATAAAATAAAAGAAAGAGAAGTTTGATGTCATAACTAAACGTAGGAAAAAAAAATTCACTCCTTCTTCTTAAGTATATCCCATGTTAGAAAAGATTAATCAAAGCCAGAGAGCTCCAGCCTCCTTAAGAAGAGGAACAAGAGTTCCATTAATATGGGAAGCCATAACTCTATCCATAGCTCCAATAAGCTTACCACCAATAAAAACAACAGGAACAGCAGTATTTGAATAATTCCCACTTCCAAGTAATCTTATCAATGCTCTTTCAATCTCTTTCCCTCTTGGATCTTGATCAATTTCATAAACAGTTGGGTTCACTCCCATCCCACAAAACAATCTCTTCACAGCATGGCACATGCAACAACTACTCACGCTGAATATAACGACAGCACTTTCTGATGCTAATCTTGCCACTCTTTCTAATGCTTCTCCACCCAAATAATACCCACTCCATGACTCTGTCATTTGGTAATGCATTCTTGACACTTATCTTAATATGCTTTAATTCATGAGCAAATCAGCCAACACCTTGATATCTTATATACAGCTGTAAAAAGGGTATAGTTGGAATAATAAAGGATTTGTCTGTAGTTGTCGCAGCGCATGCTTTGTATATGTTGAAAATTTTTGCTTTAAAAGGACTGTTGTCTATCCTAAGAAGACATAATGTATTCACACAGAAATTCTGGAAGCAAAGGTGTCAGTTTTAGAAGGCGGCTATAAGTTATTTGTCCACTCTAGAGAGTAATACAAATTTTTTTTTTATTTACTTTTTTTTTTAATTTTTTTCTTACAGTTTTACCCCAAAAAAGAGAAGTGGTAAAAATTATGAGACATGGTAACGTAGGGTAAGATATTATAGACGGCTCTCTGTCCTTGTTGTCGGATCATATATTATAATAAACTTTATTTGCTTTTGCTTTTATGACGTGACCATTACGCGCATGTTATGTATATAAATTAAATAGAGATAAACTCGGGGGTATATATATTACATCTGTCTCAAAAATAAATATTAAAATTTTTGTTTTGTATATTTTAATCAATGTTTTCAAAATCAAAACCGTTAAAAAATCGATGAAAATAAAAATTAGAAAATTATAGATTCGATCGAAATCGAATTAATTAAATTGAAAAAAAATTAATATATATATATAATTTAACATTTATTATATATATGATGAAAATAAATATAATTTATTATTTATTATTTTAGATTAAAAAAGAATTCTGATATGCTCGAACGGAAAAATTGATCTGGTTCGATAGGTTCACTAATTTTTAGGAGACGGTTTTTTAATACTGATCGGACCGATTCTTAATTCGAATCTTAATTTTTTCAATTTGATCGACCAATCTAGTTTGATTTTAACAACAATAATTTTAATTTAATTATCTATTTTTTAATTTAAATTATATTTTATTTTAATGTTTTAAATATACTCTGTCTTATATAATTAATATAAATTTTAAAAAGATATATTTATTATATTTAAAAAAATATATATATTTAATTAAAAAAAATATATTAAAATAATAAAATAAATTATCACATTTAATTAAGAGAGGGTAAAAATTAAAATAATTTAAAAAAAATTTCTTAATTTTTATATATTTTATAATTAAAATATTTATTTTTTGGTGGAAAGAGTAATCATCATTATTATTAAAAAACATGTACATATAATATCATACTCTCTAAGTTGAATTGACCTCATCTATTCTATGAAAAGTGTTAATTTTTAGTGCATGCGATTCTTGAAAACAAAAAAAATATTATGGTGTGCTGGTCAAAGATTAATAATGTAAGATAATATGACATTGGCTAAGATAAAAATATAAATTTGTAACTAAAATGATTTTAATATTTTAATTAAAATTCATCAATATTTGAAATAAATTTAAATTTTATTGATTCTTTAATTCAAACTTAAATTACACCATTAATGTTTGTGTAGTAAAAAGTTTAATATTTAAATATTGACAATTATTTTCAAAATTTTGTTATCATTTTCATTAAATTAAAGAGTTTGTATTTTTTTTTTTATTGTTTAGGTTTCGATTTTTAAAATTAATATTTTAAAAAAAATATGAATATATAGATCAAATATAGAATGTATTTTTTAATTTATTTAAGATAACGTTTAATTTTTATTGCGGCATAAATTGAACTAAAAATATAATGATGGATTAAAAATAAATAAATAAAACTTGTTTATAGTAATATAAATATATATGGACAAAGGTGAGTATATTGTTTCCCCCACTAAGCATTACTTTGGAATTACTTAAAGACATTAATTATATATCTTAGGAACAAAATTAGAAGGTGTGATAATGTATAATCATATTCAATCAGTAACTTTTTCCTGATATTTATGTGAGGGTTAAGGACAAATTAATGTACTATGAGGATTTGGAATTCCACTTTGAAACATATAACACCCACTTATCATGAAAAAAGGAAAGAAAATAAATTAATACCATGCCCACAGCTTGGTATAAACCTCCTGCAAAAATTCTCTAATACAATGGGTTTTAGAAGGAAAGCATCACATACATGCATTATATTATTATAAAAAAACATGATTTTACCTAATTAAGCCTTTTTTGCCTTTTTTAAAGACACACCTTTAAATATCATAATATATAATTCTGATTAACTGTTAAATTATTAAATTTTGATTCAAATCGTTTTTAAAATTAAGATTATATTCGAGTTTAAACTCCATGAATATATGTTAATGAATTGTTGAATCAAGAAAATAGTCTTTTGTGCAAAGTTTAATTCTAAAAATTTATCTATTCATAATAATTTTTAGTTAATTCTCTTTCCTTAGTAATCAAACCATTTCTTGATATGGTTAGAGAATAACAAATTCAAATCTTGACCCTCTTTAAAATCTCATATATATTATATCTTATTAAATTAAAATCATATTACTTGACACGCAGTGGCAGAGCCACTTATATTGGCGGGTGTGCACAGGCACACTTTGGTTAAAAAAAATTATATGTTTATATTTGTATCATGTGAATTTGTAACACTTCTTAATTTATTTTAGTATTTTTTTAAAATTTATAAAAAATTAATGTTTATAATACACATTAATTAAATTTACTAATAAATATAAATGAATAATTCACTAATTAAAGATACTAAAATCTAAAAAAAAGTCAACTATTTAAATCCATAAACAAATATAAATTAATAATTTACAGTCATTAACAATTATATAAAAAAAAAATCAAATAAAATGCCATCAACCTACTATCAATTACTTTTTTTTCTTTATTTGTCTATATTCCTAGCCCACTCTTAACTCATAGTCCATTTTTTATTTGAAAGTTTCCTTTTTACTTTTTAAATTTTTTTTTTCAATTATAACTAATTTTCTTCTTAAATCTTAAATAAATTTAATCTTTTACTAAACCAACTTAACTTATTTTCTAACATTAATCATTTCCAATTAATAACAGATAAATAATAGTTTTATAAATTGTTTAAATCCTAATTATTAAAACTAAATTTTATATATATTTTCTCTTATATAGTTTATCAAATTTTTGATATTATTATTTTGATAGTGATTTTTTATTGAATATTCAATATAAGATGACTTAAAGTTGGATCAAGAATTAAATTATTTTTTATTTCTTAATTTTTTGAAATTTATGTATTTATACTAAAAATAAATTAATAATTAAATTATTTATTTGTTTACACGTCCTATCAATTTAATTTTTTAATATAATTTATATTTTTTTAATTTTTAATATTAAAAAATAATATAGGTAAGTATCCCTAATTTAGAGTCATAGCTTTGCCATTGTTAATACTAATAAGTAAGATTCTAATTATAAGATGAAACTATTTTAAGAATTGACGTTAATATTTGAATTTTATCAATAAAATTAATATTAAAAAAATAGTAATAAATAAGATAAATTCAAAGTTATCATTAATAAAACTAATGGATAACTCATTGTACATATTTTATTAGATTCAAAATAACCTTTTAAATTAATTAAACACAAATATTTTATTTTAAGCTCAAATCAGCCCAATTTTAACTAACTTATAAAATGTGCTTTATATAAAAGCTATTGAGAGAGTGAGAAGTTATAAATCAGACTTTTACAATTTTCTTTTTTATAAAAAATAATATTTCATTCATGAAAAAGAAAAATATATATCGAGAAAAATAATTAAAAAATTTATAATAAAAATAAATATTAAAT
The DNA here is from genome assembly GCA_948193065.1 of Aleurites moluccanus. Lineage (NCBI taxonomy): Eukaryota > Viridiplantae > Streptophyta > Magnoliopsida > Malpighiales > Euphorbiaceae > Aleurites > Aleurites moluccanus. The sequence continues at coordinate 16,728 of CANXYC013066983.1, read as the reverse complement.
GAGTTTTATCTTTAAATTTTATTAATTAAGTTACTAGAGCAATAATATTCAGTCGAACAGTTGTAATTGACACATCGGCGAAAAACACGCTTTACTTGAAATTAATATCAAGTCATTTGATAAATCTGATCTGTTGAAAATTAGACGAAAATTCTTATTCATATAGGAGATATAAACAAATTTTCATAAAAAAAGACAATCTAATTTTTACAAATGAAAAACACGCAAACAAAATAAATATAAAAATAAATAAATAAAACTAAATTTAATATCATAATCTTATTCAAAACAATAACAAACAACTCAAAATAAAATATATATTATACTATTTTCAAATAATCAACGTCAAACAAGAGAAAAGAGATAATAAAATTGAAAGAGGGTGAACGATGAATTTGGAATGGGCAAAAACGATAATGAAGAATAAGAGGCACATTTTTAAATTAAAAAAATACTTTTACAATTAAAAATAAACAAATGCAAAAAACAACATATCGAATTTGGAAATAGACAATAGAGTACATTAAGTACAAAATTATAGAAGAAAAAGAACTACAAAAGCAAACCAAAAACAACATATCAAGTCATCTAGGTTTGGATATTGGATTTCTCTAAAACAAAAGATAAAAATACTTTCTTAATTTTAATTTTGAATTTCAATTAAAAAAAATGGCAAAATTCAAAAACTAAAATCGAAAATCAAGAACAAAGCATAGATTAAAGAGAGATGCACTCATCAGTGAATTAGAGAGAGTTAGAGGCAGACCTTGTGAGCCGTTTGTGTGAGAGATTTGAGAGCCAACAAGGTATTGAAATTTCACTATTATTTTTGAGAGTGGTGATTACATTGAATGTATTTAGGTTTAAGGATTGAGTATTATTTTATATTTTTATTTTATATTTTTCTAATTTATTAGTGGATTCTGCTTTCTTGTTAGTGAAACTCCCATCCTAAACAATTCAAATCAATCATGCAATGAATCATAATTTGTGTTAATTTGAGCTTAAAATAAAAGATTTGTGTTTAATTGATTCAAAAAATTATTTTAAACCTCATTGGACATTGATAATAAGGATAAAATTCAGCATTATCCTAAAACTAAAACATCAATATTTGATTATCAAGAAATTATAAAAGAAAAAAAATTAAAAACTTCTTCAATTTAGGGAAGTAAAACATTGGAGGGCAGTTAATGAGTAAAACTTTCTAAATTAAAATTCAATAAAATTACCAAAATTGATGTTAAAATTATTTAATAAAACAAAACTCAAAATTTATAGTACATTACAGAGCAGGGCAGAGTCCAGTTAGTACAGTGTACATGTAGAAGAAGAGGATCCATCCGATCCAATAGAATTCAATCCATCTTTAATTCTTTACCCTGAAGTCTGAGATGAGCTTGAGCAAAAGTAATACTATAAAAAGAATAAGAAATATAGTTATAAATATTCTCTGGTTCCATGTTCACCTAAAGCAGAGACAAAAAACAGAGTCTAAGAAAATTAAATGACAAAAAAGAAAGAAAGAAAGAAAGGCGTGGCCTGCTTTCTCTACCCAACTGGCCCATTTATAGGCGGCGCTGCTGCTGGGTACGGTTGCGCCGAATACCGGCGAACGATCAGGGCTTTTTTCCCCTAGATTCTGTACCCATCTATTCGAATCGGGTAGAGAGTGATTTTTGAAACTTTCTTACCAGTCCAATACTGTCTCTGGCCTTTCTTAGCTCACGGTTCTTTAACTTTTTAAATTGTTTCAAGTTAACATTTCGATTTGAAAGACAGTTTTTTTTGTCAACTTATAACAGTGATAATTACTGTCTGAAGAGTAAAAAGCTGATTCTATTTTATTTCTTTTTGTTTTTTTGGAAGCTACTCTGTTTTATTTCTTGAATTATTATTTTCTTTAATTCTAAATTTTCACGAGAGTACTGAATTTCTAAAGGATCTTTTGTAATTAGCTCTTTCAAAACCACTTTAAAGTTCAGTTTATATTATGCTAAAAGTTGCCCTTTTAGTTTTGGCCAAAGCATTCCTTTTGTCAAAAGTATCTGTTGTGTTCTTTTGCTAATTGTAAAAATATAAGAGTAAAATACATCAAAATTTCTTAGAAATTAACCCTTTTCTTAATGTGATAAAATGTTGCTAATATCTCAAAAATAAGCTAAACAATTAAGAGGTAAAGCTAATTAGAAATATCCTCAACAGTGTCAAATAATAAGCATTTAGTTCGTGATAACATACGCCCGAATATGAATTTTCAATTAGATTTTTTTATATAATTTTAAAGAGAATTTCATTATCAATAAATCAAACTTTATTAATTGGATATCATAATTTGAAAATAAACTTTTAGATTATGAGATAAACCCAAACTTATTACAATTGTATATGATTGAAATGCACAAGATAATTTTTTTTTTTTTTTTTTAAAACTTGAGTCAAAGGCTATATAGCTCGAGGCATCCAAAACTTGAGAGACATGTTACATGAACACCTTAAACATGGCACTGATTTGAGATGGATTAGAGATCTCATAACATTGACCTAATAATTTACCCAAAAAAAAATTTGCTGAAATTTTTACACAAATAAATACAGATAATTGTAGAACACATGAATTAATGAACAAAACAAAATAAAACATCAAAATAGAAAAAAAAAAATCTATTAATTCTTTTTTCATTTCTTCCAATTGATTACTTGATTAATAATAATAAAAAGAAGAAGAAGAATTATGATCTCCTCCTTGTCATAGAAGTTGGGTTTCCATCAAATAAATCATCAATAGCATTCTCAATATCTTCGGGTTGGTACTTTATATACTTCTCTGTTTGTCTACCAGCTGACAAATACTGTTGGAACCTTCCTAGAAATGATCGATAAGCCGGAATAACCACCGCCGACACTGAAACTCGAAGCTCAGATTGAAGCTGCTCATCACTAACAACCCATGTACTCTGTGTTTTGTGAATTTCATCAAACATTGAATTAAACATTTTAAATCTTTCTTTCAAAACAGTTTTCGCCACTTTCCCATTCACTTGCAACCCTTCTTGGCTAAGGCACTGCAACAATGTGCTCCAAGTCTCTCTTGTATAAGCTTTATGGTATTGTCTCAGATCAGAAGATCGCTTTCTACACCATTGTGCTCCCATTATATCATTAATATCAGTAGACCCTTTAATCTTTTGCATAATATATCTCCCATTATTCATCAAGAACACATTACACAGAGCAGGGTCTCTGTATAATCTAGATTTCATTTCAAGATTTTCATCAAGTAAATCCATTATTCTGTTCAACTGAACAGCAAACGGTGATGTTTTTGGCTTGCCATCATCATTAGCGCCTTCCTTGAACTCTGCTGCATCCCATTGATTAGATTCTCTATTGGTAGTTCCCCCTGTTATCACATGTTGTTGAAAGACTTGTTCCAATGTTTCTTTATATTCACAGGCGTATTCTAAATAATTCATGGTGTAGCGAGTTAAGGGGTGAACTGCGCCACTTGGGACCGGAGTTCTTCCTTGGTCTCTCCTTATTGAATTCTCAAGATCGCAGAAAATGCTAACAGCTGCTTCTCCAAGCCGGCATTTCGCAGTATAGAGTTCTGTTCTTAATTCTTTGGAGTTAATGTTTTCAATGGCTGGTATAATATCTCTCAATGTCTCATACATGTCTAAGAATTTGAACAATTTCTCTGCTGATCTTTTTGTTAAGGCAATAGCTTCTGCGAAATTGAGAAATCTTACAGTTACGGCTAATGCTAAATCGCTGAATATTCTTTCGGAGATTGATGGGTATTGTGAAAAAACAGAGCTGCAAAGTTTCTGCTCGATTGTAAACAGAACAGAGGAACAGTGCTTAAGAACTTCAATCCATGAAGAGATTTCACCCTCCAAGGTTTCCCATTGCATTCTTTGAACATCATCAATGCTGATATTTTTGAATCCTAACCTGTCCAACTCGTTGTTGAATTCATTTCTCCTTACCATATTATAAGCCATACAGCATTCGCTTTCACAGCCTAATGAGATCATTGCAGAAGCAACTTTATTCAATTTGGCAATGGATCTTTGTGTGTAAGCAGGGTATTCTTCTTCCTGGGTTGATTCAGATTCTAATGGTTTGGCTCCATGATCAGAATCTTGATTATGGGAACTGAATGATGATTGCTTCGAAGCCTTTGGAGTTTTGGAATCTGCATGGTTGTTGTTGATATTATTTCGTTTGCAGCTCTCTAAAACTGATCGAAACTCGCTATCCAATAATGAAATGACTAAATGCAAAACATTGCTTGCTCTGTTTAGAGAAGATGCAATTGCTGGATTGGAAGTGAATTCATTAAGTACATTCATCAACTTGGAAACTCGGGTTAAACATTGACAAAATAATGACTCCGCTTCTTGATTTTGACCAACCTTTCTGAAATCGAAATTTGCCATTTCTACTTCTACCTGTTTCAACAATGTTTCAACAGAGCTTGGAATTTCTGGTGGATTCGACTTGTCTTTTAAGTTTGCTAAGGTTTCGAAAAATTGATCAACACCTGTCAAGGCTTGAACAACGCTAAATTTTGTAAAAGGTTCTTGAAGGGTATGTTTATTGTCAAAATCCCCTGTTGCAGGTTTCACATCGTTGACATCTTGCTCATGCGCTAAATTGCTATTGTTGTTGCTATCGTCATTAGCTTTTCTTGGAAAGCTAGGAGATTTCTCTGTTGGGTTATTCTCCATGGAGAAATAAATTAAAAGAAATGGGATTTTTCTTAATTGAACAGAGAATGTGAATGGAGATGATGATGATAGAGATGAAAAGAAGAGAAGGGAAAAAGAAGAAGAATCATAACTTAACAAAAAGAGAAGAGAAATGGTTGTTCATTATTGATTTTTTTTCTTTTTGGTTTGGTTTAGTTTAGTTTTTCTGATTTTGTTGCTAAAATTTGTTTGGAAGAGAAGAGAAAACTCAAAAAAACAGGGGATACTGGTTTGAATTTTTGACCGTTAATTTTCGGAGGAGAGGTCGACATTTTCTCGTTGACCATAGACCTCTTTGAGAAGATCGTGCCTACCATTTCTTATGTTGACGTGCCCATGTTTTTGCCCTTCTTATTTCTCTGTGACAAAAAATATCAATTTTTCCTATGCATATAAAGACCATAACATTTACTAATTATATTTAATATATCCTTCAATGACTAACTTGGGTAATACGAAATTTGAGTTTTTTTTAGAGGATTTGAATTCGAGTTTTCTTATAGGCATATGATTTATTAAAAAATAATATAAAGTCTCATAACAAAAATTTTCAATCATTTATTAAATAATTTTTAATTTAATAATAGTAAAATCTATCTGAAAAATCTCAAGTTGAATTCGAGTAAAAATCATTCATTTATTTGTAGTTCGAATTATATGAAATTAACATTGATATTCTTGCACTATGAAAAAGTATTCCCTTTAAAGTTGTTTATAAATTGGATTTAAATTTAAATTTTACAAAAATTTCATATTAATTTAACTTATAATTTCTTCATATTTATTATTGGTGGGCCAAGAAATTATGTTAGTGCAATCAGGTTTAGTAGCCTAAAGACGGCTCACATAGTTAGGGCCCAAACCAGAAATTAGCCTGTGTTCAAGGTTATATATTTTTAATGGGTCTAAAATATTGATTTGATTGTAAGAATTCTGGATCTACAACTTTGCTCGTAGGTTATGGGCACCATATATAGAACAGCACAAGGCCTTTGGGCACTGCCTTTGTCGAGTCAAAATAAGAGGAATCATTTTTCTTTCATCCCAAAGTCTAAGTAAATCTGGCAACAACTCCCTAAAATTTTTTATAAAAATTATAATTTAATAATATTTCATATAATAAATTTAACGATATATTTTTTTTTTATGTTAAACAAAAATCAAATGGATAGCTAAAAATACATTATAATATATTAAATTTAAACCGTTAAATATAATACACAAAATTTACAATGTATTTTTTTTCTATTCATTTGATTTTTTTTAGCATAAAAAATACATTTTTGAATTCATTATATAAAACACTATCAAATTATAATTTTTATAAATTTTTATAAAAAAATTTAGATATCTAAAATTAGATATATAAGTAATACATAGCAGCCCCCTCAATCCGAAAATCTTAGCATGCAATTTTGGCTCATCATGCTAAATCAAATTATGATGGGTTGAGGGAGCTGATTTGTCAAAAACACATCGCTATGTAACTTTTTTAGTATCCAAAAAATTTTTGTAAAATTTTTTAAAAATTATAATATTATAGTATTTTTTATAATAAATCTAATGATATATTTTTTATATAAAATAAAAATTAAATGAATCTAAAAATATATGTTAGAAGTATGTTAAATCTAGACCATTAAATTTTAACGGTTTAGATTTAATACACTTATATTATATTTTTTGAATTCATTTGATTTTTGTTTTATACAAAAATTATATCATTGAATTCGTTATAAAAAAATATTATAATATTATGATTTTTAAGAAATTTTATAAAATTTTTTTAGGCACTAAAAAGGCTATATCAGCTCCCTCAACTCCTGAAGATTAGCTTGAGATTGAGTTTAGAATTTTAAAAGCATTATTTTTTTTAAAATTTATTTGTGTTTTATAAATTATGGTTTGAGAATATAATTTTTTTTATCTAATCTATAATTTTCAACTATCAATTATCATCCATTATATATTAATAATTAACAACTATTATAAATAATTAAATTAAATGGGATCTTAATTAAGTTAAAAATCACTTAAAATAATAAATCAAAATTTTTAAATTTTTGAATTTACATTAAGTATAATAAGTGATCTAATTTTTAAATATTTTTATATTTTAAAAATTATATCACTTATTTTATTAAAAACTTAAAATCCAACATTTAATTTCCAATTTTACCAAATATCACCATCTCTTTATTAATTTTTTTTTTCCATTATTATTTTTATGAAAATTCTTTAAAAGTATGCAACATAGAGAGTCTGTGTTCACACCTTTCATTTATATCAAAGTATAAATTTTATCAATAATAACAAAAGTTATAAAAAATAAATGAGAATTATCCTAATTTTATAGCTCATAATAACACAAATATTAAAGAAAAAAACTTTTGTGGAGGCATTCTATACTTCTTTTGTGCTAAAAAAAAGTTCTAAAATTGTTGTAACTCTATTTTGAGTTCGATGAAAACATAATGACTCTCTGTACTTCCAAAAAAAAAAAAAATAATTCACATCGATTGTCTCCTTGCATGTGCATAAAAGAGAGCCAGCAAGCAGCAATCAGTACTAATCACACTAATAATCAAAGCTAGCAGAAACAAAATAAAGGCTGCAATAAATAACAAATTGGACCTTAGCAATCGGTCACCATCTTTGCTAGTCATACGAAAATTATTAGGTAGTTCACTTATAATTACGTAAAAATAGATTTATATATAATTAAAATAAAAATATATATATTTATATAAATTTAATTATATGTGAATAAATAAATATATTTATATATTATTTAATAATTTTTTTTATATAGCATATAATCCAATAAATTACCCATTTAATTCTATCTTGCTTTTAAAAAAAAAATACTTTATATGAAGGAGCAATCTATCACCAATTTCATTGAAATTCTCAAAGAATTACCCTTAATTCTTAGCATTGTTAGAGGCCAAATACTCTTATATGTCATTTAAGGAAAATTATTTCTCTTTTGATAAAATAGAAAAGGCCTTAATTATATATTTTTTTAATTTTATCTTTATCCCTTGTTATCTAGATCTAATCCTCAATAACTTCACACATTTTTATAAAAAAAGTAATTTAATTACATATAATTATTTTTTTCTATAATTAAAATTATTCAATAGTTTTCTTAATTATTATAAAAAAAGAGAAATAATTCTTTATTTTTTTTATTAAAAAATCAATTTTTTTTTTTTGGTGACTTATGAAAGTTTAGCAAGTGGATATGTATATACATTCCTCAGTTATAGAACTTGAACTGAAGAGTGTGAAACTGTGAAAGAGGATCTACCAAAATAGTCTAAAAACTTCTGAAAAAAATCAGTCAATGGTAATTGCATTTTGAAATAATTTTGTTTGTTTAGAAGAATGTGATTTTGTACATTTGGGAGCGGATGTGGATGTGGCATCATCCAATGTCATAATTTATATTTGTAATTTCATAATAACACCCCCAAAACGTACCAATAAATATTTGGTATTTTGGTGCTTTCCTTTCTTTGTTTCTTGGATATTTTGATTATTGGTGGAATCTATATTTTGAGACTCATTTCTTTTATAAAAAAGTTTTATAATATCTTAAATTTTTAAAATAATTTATTTTAGTTCTTAAATTTTTTAAAATAATATATTTAACTCGTAATTTTTTAATTTTATATATATTTAATATAAAAAATCTTAATCACCAGACCGTATGAAGTTACTTATATCCTAACTAATTAAATTATTAAAAAATTCAATTAAAATTAAATATTATTAGAGAGGTGGATGATTATTAAAATTAATTATTAAGATATTTTTTTATATTTAATTGTACATGTTTATACACATTTAAATTTATAAATTTATGAGTATTAAAGTGCTGAATGTCTAAAAAATATAAAAAATTAAATAGATTTTATTTTGAAAATTTGAAGTATCACAAGATTTTTTAATAAAGTTGAAGAATAGCCTGGAATCTTGCTTTAAGATATGAGATTATCTCAAGGGCCATGAGGGTGTGCTTTAATTTCTATGAGCCATGTGTTCTCCACTTTGACCTTAGTTCATTGGATGTATGATATATTATATTCTATAAAATTATCATATATCTCACATAAATATCAATATATTAATCTGACAATAAAATTAAAATATTACAAATTTTCAAAAATCAAATTATAATCATGAAATATAAAAAAATATAATTTAAATTCAATAAGAATAAGAATAAAATATAAGATCTCTAGAACATATAAATTTTGATCATCAAAGTTTCATTTTGTTTATTTATTTTATTTTAGTATGGAAAAGACAAAAAAGCTATGTTCATTCATTAATTTCTACCACATGATCAGCTAAACATAGGGATATTATTACTCAATAGACTATATATATATAAATATATGGAGTGGAGCAGAATCTTGAGTGGAGTCAATACTCAAGAGACATGAGGATAAGAGGGAGTGGAGTCCCATATCTCTTCCATTTTGCTTGTGGCACATGAGCAAAAATGTTGGAATTCTAATTGGGATAACAAGGAGTTTTAACAATGCTGAAATTTAAATTTTCATTCACTTTTTTTTTTAAATATTAATTATTAAATTTACTAAAATAATAATATTTTAATATATATAATATACACTGAAATACAGTTTAATAATAAATTTAAAATTAATTATCCATTTTCAATATTCAAAAAACATAATATAATATATGAAATGATGTGAATCAATTATATAAATCATAATTATGAAAATTAGGTTTCATTATCAGTTTAATCAATGGGTTATTGTAACTTATAATAGAAAAAAAAAATCATAATTAAATTATTATTATATAAAAAAGTCATATTTAATTTAAACGAGAGCATCTTAAATTTTTAATAATAAATTTTATTAAATTAAATTAAATTTTAATAAAATATTTTGAGTTGGATACTATTTTATTTTTTGAAAATTACTATTTTTTTTTAACTCAAAATAACTAAATTTTATGAGCTATACATTTTCAAACATGAAAATTACTAAAATAAACATAAAATTTGATTACCAAAGACATGTTATATATTAATTTTATTGTCACAATTGTAACTAACAATAATGTATAAAATATGTATATTTTATTTAATTTATTAAAAAAATGTATTACTAAATCAATTGAACATTTTTTTAGTTAATACTAAATTAATTTATAATATAAAAAATTAATTGAAACAATAATTCTCTAATCTTATCTATTAACTTGTGGCATGGAAAAAATTGCATGTATTCAACAAAAAAAGACAGTTTTTTTTTTCCCTAGCTATAGCCATAGTCATTAATTTTAAAATAACCCCAAATATATACATTACTTGAAAATGAGCATTAGCTTTTGGTCATAACATAGACAAAAAATTGGGATTTCTAAGTATGGGAATGTTTCTTCTTGTTTCCTAATTATCTTACTTTGCTTTTGGAATGTTGTCGGTGGCTTATTATCACCACAATTTCCAGAAGGGCAAACATGGTATTGCAAATTTGCAATTTGACCACTTGGATTGGGCTTTTACTTCTCTTTTCATCCCTTTTTTTGTGTTCAGATCTAACTAACTGTGAATTACATTAAAATTGATAATATTAAGAAATTACTATTAAATTAATTAAAAAAGCTAATCGTATATAATTTAATTAATTTTCTTACTGTATTTTTCTTTTAGCATGCAAAGAATGAGTAGCATTGAATTAAAGTCTAATAGTATTAATTATTATGATTAATATATTATATTTATAAAATTAATAAAATTACATGTTAGTGTATAACTCATGTGTGGTGAGAACGAAATGATCAATAAATTTAAATCGGTAAAAAAAAAATCTAGTTATTTTATAAAAAAATTTTCATTTATCTATTAAAACTGAGCTTTTCATATAATTTTAAGTGTTTAATTTTTATTTAGCCAAAAATTTTAATTTTTAGTTAATTTAAAATTAATTTTTTAACTTCATTTTTATATATAATTAACTTTTATATGAAAAAAAATAATAAAAAAGAAAAATATGAATATTTTTTAGTCATATATGTGTTTTTAAATTAAAAAGGCTTTTCATTTCTAACAAAAAAAAAAAATTATATTTAATACAATCACATATAAATTTAATTATTAAATTATATCATATATATTAATTATACTATAATACCATTATAATTCTTACATATAGGTTTGACCCGCAAAGCTCTATTCCACCGTCATATATATATATATATATATAGTTGAAGAGTTGTTTATAAAAATTTTGAGTGATATATCAAATAATTTTCTCAAAACATTGAATTTATATATATATATGAAACTATCTCATAAAAAAATTAAATTTATGTTATATATTTATGGAGTATAATTAAAAATTTATACAGATCAAAATATATAATATCTTTTTATTATTTTTATAAATCGTTTTATTTTAGAATTTGTTAAAATAACCTAACCATTATCTTACACTTATATAATTTAGTAATTTTATTATATAATATGACAAAAATATAGAAGATATATTGGTTGAAAGATACGCAATCTTATAAAATGGAACATCTTTTTGGCATGGTTCAAATTAAAGAAGTAATTTGAAACTTCAAATGAAAGGCAATGGTGGTTGTGCTATAATGATCGTGTATAGTTATGTTTTTTCAATTAATTTGTTCAGCTACTTCCCACATTTTATTGTTACATTTTCCCTTTAAAGCTTGTTTGGTATTTGATATTAAATTTATATTTTTATAAATATTTTTTTTTTCTGTAAATTCATTTACACGTGCGATTAGATAAACCTAAAAATTTTATTAGGTCACGTTTGAGTTAAAAATTTATGAAATTTATCAAAATTTATGAAATTTATAAAATTAAAATTAAAATTTTTATTTCATAAATTTATAAAATTTCACTTGTTTGAAATAAAAATAAAATTCATAAATTTTAATAATATTTTTTTAATAAAAATATAATTTATTAAATTTTTTATTTATTAAAATAATAAAATTTTTAAAATCTCACAAAATTTTAAAATTTTTAAAATAAAAAATTATGATATGATAAATTTTGAACAGTCCATAAATTTTAATTATTTTTTTATTAATTAAATAATAAATTTTAATAAAATTCATGAATTTTTTAAAATTTATTATTCAAATTCTTCAATTAAATTTTTATTTTAGATTAATGATTAAATTTATTTTTATTTTATAATAAAAGTAAAAATGGGAACCGAACCAAAATGAGATTTTTTTTTTTATATCATTGTTAGTTCCGTCAGTCTTGCCAATTGACACGTACGCGTTTAATTTTATTTTTCTTAAATTTTCTCCATTTTTGTAGTCTTAAATTTTTTTTAATTTTACTATTTTTTTTTTAATTTCTGTCAACAAAAATCCACTGTTAAACCATACCGTAGACACAGTAAAGATTAAAGAAGAAAGATATGTATCAGATTTATGTACTTCTTTGGTTTCTAATTCTATATATATATATATATATATATTGATATGAATGGTCAAAGATAGATAGAAATAGATAGATAGACAGAGAGAATTGATGTTTATGTTGTTTGTGTTTATAAAGTGAGCCTGTAATGTACAGTGATGATGGTAGTGTAAAAGTGTAAACGAACCAAAGATATAGCCGGCTCCCTAACGAGTCTGTTTCCACTGCAACCCGTTCCCTTTCTTTTCTTTCTCTCTCACATCACCAGCAGGTACTTGGATTCCCTTTTGATTCTTTGGATTGGAGAAAATAAGCTATACCCATCAGAGTTTCTTTTGCTTTTTATGATGGGATTTTTGTGAAATATAATAAAGTTTTGATTTTTTTTTGAGTATGGGATTCTGATTGAGTATGAGAAGATTTTGGATTTGAAGAAAAGAGAAAGCTTTTTTTAATTTTATTGATTTTTAGGAGATGGGTTGTTTTCCTTGTTTCGATTCTCGGGAAGAAGAGACGCTGAATCCACAGAATGAATCCGATGATCGAAAACAAAGCTTGCCCACTGAGTCTTCTAACATTTCCAAATTATCTTCTGGTTAGTTTAATTTTTTAATAATCAATTTCTTCACTTGATCTGATATGTGTGTGCTTCAGATTTTATACTGCTGTTACCATTGCCTTTTTCATTTTATTATGTCATTTGTTATATGATGGATTGCTTTCATAAAATTTTTTAGAGCTTCAGATTTTTTAGGCCTTTTTTCTTGTAGACCCCACCAGTTTTTGATTCAATTTGTAAAGGGTACTAATTTCTTCAGTGAAATGAGATATTATGGTTAATTTGATCAGTTTTGGGTTCGATCTGGTTGATTGGTGATGAGAGGTATAGAGTGTTTTTTTGGTTGGGGAGGGGTGTTGACAATTTTGGGAAAACCATCTTTGGCTAAATATGGCAATCGAGATATCCGTTATGCTTTCTTTTTATAAGATTGAGTCTTCATTTTATTGGCACTATCACTCAATCAAGGGATTTTGTTATGGCCTTTTGGGATGCAACTATCTTATTGATCTTACTGTATATTAAGGTCAATCTCCGTGTGTAATTGGAGTGAAATCACAGTTGTCCGACCTACTCTTGTTGATTGGGTGAAATTTGCAGGAGCAGACAGGCTCAGATCAAGAAGCAATGGAAGGTCAAAAAGAGAATTACCAGTTCCAAAGGATGCACCTGGTGTTAATATTGCAGCTCAAATATTTACCTTCAAGGAGCTTGCAGCTGCAACAAAGAATTTTAGGCCGGAGTCCTTCTTGGGAGAAGGGGGATTTGGGCGTGTATATAAAGGGCGCCTTGAGAACACTGGTCAGGTAAATTCTATAAATTATTTTTGTCCATTTTATTATTAGACTCATAGATGTTGATTCTAAACTTTTGCCTTTTTTCTTGATGAATTTATCTCTGCTTAACTTGAAAGTATGAGAATCTTAAATTTGAACTCCTCATGATGATTATGTGAAGCATAGAATTTGAAGGCAAGACTTACTCATTCAATCTAACTGATGCCATTCTGAAATTGTATAAAATAAGTTAGAGGTGTTTTTTCTTTGGCTTCTAGCTTACATAATGGGGAATAAAATATGTGATGAGGAATTTAGGATTTATCTCTGATCATGACAGCCCTTGAACATAAAGTTATAAAGAGAAAGCCAAACAGTAAAAACTAATCAGTGATATAAGCATGGTTGTTAAACTTTTTATGCTTATTTTAGTGTCCTATAGTTCTTGATCAAATATGACAATTTCTTATCCACCTATTATTTGTGTCAGTGGAATTTTATCTGGCATCTATGAGGGCTATTGAATTGTTGGCTTTTTTTCCAGCTTGTCATTGATGATGGCTTCTCTCTTTTCAAGTTGCAAGCTTGTTAAAAATAAGCCAACACTTGTGCTCTAAGCTTATTGATGTTTTGCACCTATTATGGGTTCTTAATACTGCAAGGCATTGCTAATGTTTTGAATTTCAAGGGAAGAGAGTAACTGTGGTCAACTTTTAGTTAGCAAAATAATATGATCTTTCAATTTAGACATTGCGCTCAAATTTATGTTGACTCATGATCATTTTGTTAGGCATATGGTCTGACTTGGGCTTTAAAATTCTTGTTCTACATTTAAATGACTAGCAACTAAATCTTGGTAGCTGAGGGGAGCAATTTCGTGGTTGGGGTGATTTTGTTCTCTTAAGCTTGTTTGATATAAATGAATTCTATGAAATTTTGTGCAATTCTTTTGCAAATCCATATATTTCATATTTGGTGTAGATGAAGATTCATTTGGAATTCTATTTCATTAATTCTATGGAATGGGTTACACTTGAATGAAATTCTATTAAATTTATAGAATTTGCAAATGGATTTTAAATTAGTAAGGCTACAAATTTGACTTAACTTTGACTTGAATTAAATTAAATTTACTTTACAAATGAATTCTGTACTTAATAACTAGGATACTACAAATGAGATTCGTATTTAAATGAATTTATATATGAATTTATTACTTAAAATTCATTGGAAGTCAGTAAGTAAAATGAACTTTACATTCATTTGATCCAAACATGCTCTTAATGGTCATTATGTATTGCAGGTCGTTGCTGTTAAACAATTGGATAGAAATGGCCTCCAGGGTAATAGGGAATTTCTGGTAGAAGTTCTCATGCTCAGTCTTCTACATCACTCCAACCTCGTGAATCTAATTGGTTATTGTGCTGATGGAGACCAAAGGCTTCTTGTTTATGAATTTATGCCTTTGGGATCATTGGAAGATCACCTTCACGGTAATCTTGTTGCTTCCTCTTTTGAACTTTCAGTTTCACCTTTTTTTCCCCATTATTTGTCCTTTCAATTGCATTAAGTTCCTTCATAATTATTCACCTTATTAAAGATCAGTTATGCTAGATGTCAGTACCATACATTAAATTGTGATAATACTGCTTGATGATAAGCAATCAAAGTTCAAAAAAAGAAACAAAAAAAAAATCTTTATAGAGATAGATTCTCAGTGGTACGATAGCATATGAAGCATGATCTGTGTCTTATAGTAGTTGAAAGATTTGTCTTTTAAGGTTGGCTAAAGTAAGGTCAAGTGTAGGGTCAAATCAGTTGGACTCTTTGAGTTTCTGTAATGACCGCTAAGATGATTCAGTTAAAGTTATTGGCATTCCGTCCTGTTAATGACTAGAAGAGTTATCATCAAACTCTCTCTCTCTTTTTCTTTTTCTCTTTCCTGGTTGGTGAAATTGACATGTTCCTCTAATAAAAATTTCTGTGGTAGATGGAAAACCTGATGCATACATCTCTCTATGTTTCTTTCAATTCTTATAATTAATCTCTTAACTATTAGGAAGTGCCTAGATTTTTATTCAACTGAATACTATCTATACAAGGAAGTTGGCATAGTTTCACTATAAGTCTAGCTTAATCATTAATTTATACTCAAATTACAAATCTTGACTAATCATGCTGAGAAGATATATATAATTCTTGTAGCGGAGATGGTTTGAAAGCATAGTTTGTGAAAGTGGGATAGTCCTTCATGTTAAAACTACATGCCATTGGTTTTCTAGATGTTTAAAAAAAGAAATAAAGAAATAAATTAGTAAGAATATGAGCTGTTGGCAGGATATAAGAGTTCAGGTATGTATGTCAGGGGCCCTTTATGTACAAGATGGTGGTTGATTATTGAGTTAATAGTAAACAAATAATCTGTCAACTATGGCGTTCATAATTGATTTGTTTTATTTTCAAGAAATAATAAACAAGAAATTACTGCTAAGTAAAACTCTGAACACATCATTTCAGTTAGATTAACAATCTGTATGAAAATGACATTAACTGCTTATTCTGGTCTGACATGAATTCAGGTTTTTCTAACATGGCTCAGCTGATAAACTATTTGGTTGACCTATTGAAATTATTAATTTCTTCTGCCTAGTCATTGATGTTGCTTTGACTGAGTATATACATTGGATGTGAACAGCAAATAATGAAGATTAATGCTGTTGGAATTTCAATGCCTTAGTACAAAATGAAATCTAATACTATAACCCAATGATTGCTCATATGACATGGGTGAATAATAGGTGGGTGTATGTTGATTTAGAACTGAATAATGAGTTCTTGAGCTCGGAATTGTTTGGATGACTTTTTTTTTCCCTGATTGCTGGCTTTCTACTAGATTAGTTTTGAGGTCTAGAAACTCAAGCCTCATACCATTAAATCATATCTCAGGTGTAGAAGCATTGAACGTTGATCAAAATTGATGTTAGATTTGTGTACATATCTATTTCTGGCAACTGTTTGTTGCTTTCCTGACCATTGGTCGATGACTCCTTGTGCAGATCTTCCACCTGAAAAGGAACCACTTGATTGGAACACAAGAATGAGAATAGCAGCAGGTGCTGCTAAAGGATTGGAATATCTGCATGATAAAGCAAATCCTCCTGTTATTTACAGGGATTTCAA
>CANXYC013066441.1:0-10928 GCA_948193065.1 Aleurites moluccanus | reverse complement strand
AATGGTTCAATGTTTTCAGGACCTCAGTAAAGAAGTCATCCATTGGCTATTCCATCTCCAGCCTTGGATCAGATGTAGGTATCGAGGTCCCTCCAGTGTATAGAGTTCCTTGGTATATAATGTATAGAGGTTTGAAATGACTTAAGTAAGATGTTAAATGATTAAATGATAAAATGATATGACATGAATATATGTATACATTGTACATATATATGATATATGAGTTTAAGAATAAATGCATATGTGATTTATGATATGGATGAACATATTGAAGTGTATTTTGAGTTGCAATTGAAAAATGGAGAATATAAGGGGATGTATGTTATATTGGGAGTATATTTTTATATGTTTTACGGATAGCTTAAGTCAGAGTTTCAAAGGAGACTCTGTCAGTTTTTTTGCATGCATATTTGGTAATATGATGTTTTAAAAAAAATTTATGACCAAAAATGTATCACAGGTTAAGTAATGAATGTAATTGTTTAAGTATGAGTTCTTCGTGGTACTGGTGGCTTAGGCATTACCCATACCCTAGGACCGTCATAGTCTAAAGTTAGGCTGTGACATCGCCAAACTTTACTTCGCTAAACTCCACTTCGCCAAACTCCACTTCGCCAAACTCCACTTTGCTAATCTTACTAATCTAGCTCGATCAGCCTCTATCCATCTCAAAATCGAGGAGCCAGCTCGCATTACCTATTTCTGCCGAGTTGAAAAACCTTCCTCACCAATTCGCACTAAACCAGCTCGCAAATGAGCTACAGACATCCAAACTCCTCCATTCTTTTTGTCATTTAAAATAGACACTTAGGGGTCTAACATATCCAATCTCCTTGAAATTTACAACCATCTAAATAACACATAAAGGAATATTTTTATGTTTACACTTTTGACTCGCTCAGCCTCTTACATTCTCAGAATAAACAAATATTCTCAGATTTTCTGCAGGAAAAAGCGAACTAGACCAGTTCTGATTGAGAAAGCATATCTCCTCACACACACAAAATTTTACAAAACAGCTCTACGGACTTAAAGATAAGATATAAATCTACAAATTTTATGTTTTACACTTTATCAAATTATACCTTTAAGACCATAAAAACTGACTCACAAGATCTTTCTTGAATACAGATTCTGAAATTCTCAAAACATTAATCTATTCACAATCATATCAACAAACAGGCATAAAAAAAATAAAAAAAAAATTAATAGGTATTACATTCTTCCCCCCTTAAATAAATTCGTCCTCGAATTTAAAGAACTTACCTTAAACTTGAAATAGGTGGGGATACTTTGCTCACATAGCTTGCTCACTTTCCCAAGTGTACTCTTCCATTACTTGATTCTTCCATAAGACCTTAATCATTTCTATCTCCTCGTTCCTTAACTTTTTGACCATTTTATCTACAATTGCCATAGAAACCTCTTCATAAGTCAAGTCTTGTTGAAGATCTACTGCTTGAATTTGCAACACATTAAAAGAATCTGTCACATACTTTCGAAGAATTGACACATGGAATACTGGATGCACATTGTCCAAATTTGGTAGCAAGGCTAACCTATATGAAACCTCTCCAACCTTATCTAAAATCTCAAATGGTCCGATGTACCTTAGAGATAACTTGCCTTTCTTGCCAAACCTTAAGACTCCTTTCATACGTGAAACCTTTAAGAATACTAAGTCTCCAACTACAAATTGAAGGTCTTTCCTCTTCGGATCTGCATAACTCTTTTGTCGACTGAAGACTGTCTTCAGTCTTTCCATTATAAGTGGAACCTTCTCTGCTATATAATAAATCAATTCAGGCCCTTTAATATGTTTCTCTCCCACTTCATCCCAACACAAAGGAGACCTACACCTTCTACTATATAAAGCTTCGTAGGGAGACATCTGAATAGTCAAGTGATAGTTATTGTTGTAGACAAACTCTATCAATGGCAAGTGTTTATCCCAATTTCTTCCAAAAACTAGAATGCACATTCTTAGCATATCTCTAGAGTTTGGATAGTTCTCTCTGACTACCCATCCATCAGCGGATGAAAAGCTGTGCTGAAATCAAGTTGAGTACTCAAAGACTCTTGTAATTTCTGCTAAAACCTTGAAGTAAACTGGGTACCTTTATCGGATATAATGGAAACTGGTATTCCATGGAGACTCACTACCTCATCAATATATATCTGTGCATACTGCGAAACTGTGTAAATTGTCTTGACTGGCAAAAAGTGAGTTTGTCAATCTATCAACAATTACTCATATTGAGTCATGCCCACTTACAGTCCTTGGCAACCCCACAACAAAGTCCAAGGTTATTCTCTCTCATTTCCATTCTGGCAAAGGTAACTGCTGGAGTAGTCCCGAAGGTTTCTGGTGCTCAAATTTCACTTATTGGCAAGTCAAACATCTTGTCACAAACTCAGCTACATCCTTTTTCATTCCCCTCCACCAATAGGAATTCTTAATGTCATGTTACATCTTCATTGCACCTGGATGCACATTATACTTGGCATGATGTGCTTCCTTAAGAATCATATCCCTCAAACCATCAACTGTTGGAGCACATAACCTGCTACCATGTCTCAACACACCATCAGTCACAACAAATCCTAGAGCTTTTTCTAATCCCACATTGTTCTTTAGATTCACCAACTGAGGATCTTTGTCTTGAGTTTCTCTAATCTGATCAATGAGAATCGGCTTAACTTGGAAATATGCCAAAAGCACTTCGGAATCTGACAATTCCAAACTGATTTTCATATCATGCAATCTCTGCATCTCCCTCATTAATGATCTTCTACTCACTTAGATATGGGCTAAGCTTATCAAAGACTTCCTGCTCAATACATCTGCCACTACATTAGCTTTTCCTGGGTGGTATAAGATTTCACAGTCATAATCCTTAAGCAATTCAACCCACTTTCTTTGCCTAAGGTTAAGATCTTTCTGCTGAAATATATATTTCAAACTCTTATGATCTGTGAAGATCTCACACTTCTCTCCATACATATAATATCTCCATATCTTTAGGGCAAACACAACTGCAGCCATCTCAAGATCATGTGTTGGATAGTTCACCTCATGCTTCCTTAACTGTCTAGAAGCATAGGCTATCACCCTACCATGCTGCATAAGCACACAACCAAGCCCTATTCTCGATGCATCATAATACACCACAAATCCTCCTTCACCAGATGACAAAGCTAAGATAGGTGTCATGGTGAGATAAGTCTTTAACTTTTGGAAACTCTTATCACATACATCTGTCTATAGGAATTTCACTTGCTTCTGGGTAAGCTTACTCAAAGGAGCTGCAATCTTGGAGAAGTCTTGAACAAACCTTCTGTAGTAGCCTGCCAAACCCAAGAAACTTCTAACTTCTGAAATATTTGTGGGTCTAGGCCAACTAAGAATTGCATCCACCTTTCTAGGATCAACTTCAAGCCCATTCTTGATCATTATGTGCCCTAGAAAGCCCACACTCTCAAGCCAAAACTCATATTTTGAAAGTTTAGCAAATAGTTGATGCTCTCTCAAGGTCTGCAACACAATCCTAAGATGTTCCCCATGCTCTTCTTCACTCTTAGAATACACAAGAATGTCATCAATAAACATGATAACAAACTTGTCCAAAAATGGCTTGAAGACCCGATTCATCAAGTCCATAAATGCAGCTAATACATTAGTCAATCCAAATGGTAATACTAGAAACTCATAGTGAGCATATCTTGTTTGGAAAGCTGTCTTTAACACATCCTCATTCCGAATCCTTAATTGATGGTAACCTGATCTTAAGTCTATCTTGGAGAAATGACTTACACCCTGCAACTGATCAAATAAATCATCTATTCTTGGCAAAGGATACTTATTCCTAATAGTTGCTTTGTTGAGCTATCTGTAATCTATGCATAATCTCAAAGAACCATCCTTCTTCTTCACAAAGAGTACAGGTACACCCCATGGTGAACTGCTTGGTCTGATGAATCCTTTATCAAGCAAATCTTGTAATTGAGTCTTTAACTCTCTCAATTCTACTGGTGCCATACAGTATGGAGGAATAGAAATCGGATTTATGCCAGATAACAACTCAATACCAAATTCTATCTCTCTATCTGGTGGCAAACCAAGCAACTCTTCATGAAATACATCTGAAAACTCGCTAACAATAAGAATCTAATCCAAACCCTTTACTTCCTTTTGAGTATCTTGGACATAAGCCAAATATCCTTGGCATCCCTTCTTTATCAATCTCTTCACCCCTAAGGCTGATATCATATTATATGGTGCTTCACTCTGTTTCCCTTGGAACTCAAACTCCTCACCCGAAGGTGGCTTAAAGACTAACTTCTTCCCAGTGTAATCTATGGTTGCATAATACTTGGACAACCAATCCATACCTAAAATCACATCAAATTCTAACACAGGCAACACAAGCAAATCTACTTCTAAACTCTTACCACTTATGCTAACCACACAAGATGGATAAAAATCATGAACTTCAATCTCTTCCTCTAAAGGAGTTGATACTACCAAAGCATTCTTAAGGAATTCACATGACACATTCAATTTCTTAGCAAAACATGAAGAAACAAATGAATGCGTAGCTCCTGAATTAAACAACACTCTAGCATTCAAAGCCTGAATAGGAAGAATACCTGTGACCATAGTGTTAGAAGCTTGGGCCTCTTGCTGCGTAAGAGTAAACACTCTTCCTCTACCTCTTTCCATAGGTGCCTAACCGATAGCTTGTCCAAGAGTCTGACCTGAACCTCTACCTGTCTCTGGAGTCCTACCTAAAATATCATGGCCTACGTCGGACTGCTGACCTACACTCCTCTCCCTAACCATTTGAACTATAGTCTGAGAAGACTAGGGTCTAGCTCTAAAAGAAAGTTGTGGACAATCCTTAAGCAAATGATCATGTTGTCCACATCCATAACATGCACCTGACCCAAAGAAACAAGGTCTTCTATGAAGCTTATCACACATAAGACAAGGAGGATTAGAAGTCCTGGGTGGTGCAGAACTGGCTGTACCATACCTCATCTGAGAAGTAAATCTTGAGGGATTTGACCTCTGCTGTGATCTCCTCGAAGGTCCTCTATATCCACTCTAAGAAGCCGATTGGTGAGAGATATTCATGCTCTTTACCCCACTATCCTGCCTGAAGGAACTTCCAATCTTTGCCTTATTCTTTTCTTCCCTTTCTGATCTAACCTCCATCTCTCTATTCTCTATTAATCTAGCATTATCCATAAGCTTAGAGTAAGAGTCAAACTCAAGAGTAGCTAAGAATTTAAACAATGGAGCTACAAGTCCTCTACGAAACCTCTGAATCCGTGCTGCTTCTGTAAGCACAAGGGCTAGAGCAAACTTACTCAACTGACTGAATTTCTTCGTATACTCTAAAACAGTCATACCAAGAGTCTGAACCAGTCTCTCAAATTCAATGGACTTAGCCTCTCTCACTTTCTGGAAGGAACTCATTAAGAACCATCTCTTTAAACCTCTCCCAAGACAACTCATCATTACCTCGAAGCATACCTGGAATACTCTGTCTGAACCAATCTTTAGCTTCGACCTTCATCAAATATCCCATAAACTTAATTTCCCTTTTATCAAGGATCCTCAAAATTTGAATTTTCTCCTCTATCTCCTCAAGAAAATCTGTAGGATCGATCTCACCTTTATACTCTGAAGGTTTGAGCTTCAAGAATTTCTCAAATGAAACTTCGTCAACCTAAGGTACTACTACTGGTGGGGGTGGAGGAACTATAGGAGGAACTGGAACATCAGGAACTACATGTACTGGGGGAGCCTGCTGCTGCCTCTGCTGAGTAATGAACTCAGCTATCATCTCATAGTTCCTCTATAACTGATTCAACTACTGTGCCATATAAATCACATCTACTTGTGGCGCTGGAGGAACGTCATCACCTCCCACTCTACCCACCAACCCTTCTTCAGAAGGTAACTCTCTTCTAGGACGGCCTCTACCACGTCCTCTTCCTCGCCTCGGAGGCATCTCGATACTAATAAGATAAACAAAGCAAACTTAGACTTAAACACAAGGTTAACGCAGATCTATACCAAAGGAATACACAACATTGACGTGACATGAATCCTATGCTTCATAGTCATCTTAATCAAGCACTTATATTAGGGAACTTGCACATCTACCTATCTATCTTATAATTATAAACCTATAGCTCTGATACCACCTCTGTCATACCCCAACACCACCGGTGCGATAGTCCTAGGGCAAGGGAAGGCATAAGGCCACCATAAACCCGTAGAACCCTTAACTAAACCTATTTCATACATAACAACATACATTTATCCAAAGCAAAACATCATATTTTATAAATCATCATTTCTTATTATGACATCTCCAATTGTTCCCTACCGATCAAAAGATAGTTCTAATATTAATATGGAACAAATGAAAGTCTACAAATGCCATCCATGGCAACAAAATCAAAACCATTTCATATCTATCTACGGAGCTCTAAAATAATACTTCTCAATAGACATGATTATATATATACATAACAAAAATAATATCCAAAATAATTACATCCAAGCTTCTTGTAAAGAAGAACTTAAGAAGCTCTATCCTCTGGATTAGCTCTCTCCCGAGCTACACTAGCACCTGGAACCACAAAAGAGGGGTGATCCTTCAACTCAATAAGATATGAACTACATAATGCTTTAGGTTAATCAAGAATCTGGATATCAAATCACGAACATATACATATACATATACTTGGCATGAAAGAATTTTAAACTTATACTTGAAGAAGAATATGAGTGCTTACAACAATTAGCACTATCAAATCATATAATAAATTTAATCATAGTTCTGATTTAGAATATAAGAAAGCCTACAAAGGATGGCATTATCAAATCACATATAAGATAGAACTTATATCATATCATGGCGTATCAGTAGCCTTGCTACCTTAACGTAACACATATGCTTGCGCGGACATATGCCTAGAACTTATGGCCCCCTCTAGGTAGAACACTGATAAAAACCATATCAGCTGGGCTCCCATTGTGCATATGGACCAATGAATTTACTCTCATTGGGAAAAATGTTCTATTCTTATGTATATCAAAGGGTCATTATGATAAAATATTCTCAAAAATTCAGATTGGTCAAGAGACCATTTATCATGCATATCAAGGCTCGTTCATGATCTTGGTCCAAGAAAATAACCAAGTCATTCATATAGATTAAGTGATTACATTAAGGAGGTTATCCAATAAAGGTTTCATGTCATAAGGAACATATATGAAAATTTAACAATTCAACTCATAATGAGAAATATATATTTATGTAATTCATACTTATCTCTAAGCAAAACTTTCCACAATTAGGCTCAACCCTTGATTAAATGAAAATCCTCATCAATTCTTGAATTGTCCAAGCCTAATCAAAATCCCCAAATTCTACAAATTAGGGTTTCCTCAATTAATAATACATAATATGGTTCCTTAAAATTTAACCATCTTATAGTCTCTATTATTGTTTCCTAACATCAATTTAATTCATCTCTTAAAGAAAATCTAATAATAAGACATAATTACTATTCACATCACTATTCATTAAATTTTATAAATTCTAATGCTTTCCATATTAATCATAATTAATAGCCTTAATGCTCATAATAGGTTCTATATAACTCATAAATAACTATTCTAACTAACAAAAATCTTAACCTAAAAAGAAAATGAGGTTGGAGAAAATCACCTTATTTACCCAAAACTGAGTTCTTGAAGGATCTGAGCTGAAAATAATGATTGAGTCCTTTGAATGTGATAATTTAATGATTTAATGCATTAATTTTAAGTATTAATGCAATAGAAACAAATGGAACAGATTGGAGAGAGATAGGAAAAGAAATGAAGAAGAAAGAAAGAAAAGAGGAGAAGTTATCGTGAAGAAAAAAATGGTTACTTCTACTCTTTAAATAAGCTACTGCCTTACTAAAATTTTCACTTCGCCAAATTTCACTTCGGCATATTCCACTTCGCCAATTCCACTTCGCCAAATCCCGCTTCGCCAAATCCCACTTCGCCAAACTCCACTTTGGCAATCTTACTTCGCCAAATTCCACTTCGGCATATTCCACTTTGCCAATCTTACTTCTCCAAATTCCACTTCGCCAAACTCCTCTTCGCCAATCTTTCTTTTCCAAATTCCACTTCGGCATAATCTACTTCGCCAAACTCCACTTCGCCAATCTTACTAATCCAGCTCGATCAACCTCTATCCACCTCGAAATCGAGAAGCCAGCTCGCAGTACCTATTTCTGCCAAGCTGGAAAACCTTCCTCGCCAACTCGTACTAAACCAGCTCGTAAATGAGCTACAGACATCCAAACTCCTCCATTCTTTTTGTCACTTAAAATAGACACTTAGGGGTCCAACATATCCAATCTCCTTGAAATTTATAATCATCTAAATAATACATAAAGGAACATTTTCATGTTTACACTTTTGACTCGCTCAGCCTCTAACATTCTAAGAATAAACAAACATTCTCAGACTTTCTGCTGGAAAAAGCGAACTAGACCAGTTCTGATCGAAGAATCATATCTCCTCACACACACAAAATTTTACAAAATAGCTCCACAAACTTAAAGATAAGATATAAATCTACAACTTTTATGTTTTACACTTTTCCAAATTATACCTTTAAGACCATGAAAACTGACTCACAAGATCTTTTCTGAATACGAATTCTGAAATTCTCAAAACATTAATCTATCCACAATCATTTCAACAAATATGCATAAAAAAAATTTAACAGGTATTACAGTAAGTTTTCAGTGATATCTCATATGTTAGTTATCATATAATATATACATACACTCGTTAGATACCACACAAACATAAGATAAATATAATTATCTATACCTCAAATTATACCCCATAAAGCTCTAAGAGTTTATACATATGACTCCATAAACACTAATTATATTGGAGTCCTCAGTGTCCCAAGTGCGAAGGAGAAAATGACTTGGGAACATCTTCTATTTTCTCTTTCCTGAAAAATAATAAATAACCACATAATGAGTATAAACATACTCAGTGAGTTAAGTATACATCATTAAACGTAAGGGATAGATAAATAAATATAAGATAAGTCAATAAAAATTAAATAATAATGAATGTGATAAGTAAATGGGAATATATCAAAGGCTAGTGATATGCACACCAAATGCCCTTGGGTGTATGAAATAGATAATGATGATAACAGTGATAAATAACATTGGGTAAGAAAATGAATATCAAAGGTAAGCAATATGAGATAAGGGTATCATAAGCATCACATGTAAAAATATGTAGAAAAGACAGATATTCGGCCTTGAACACGTATCACATTTAACTTTAGCATTTTCATATAAAATAATATAAGGCGGGCTAGACCTCATGGCAAGGACAAGTCCTTTCCTAACTAAGGTAAACACTGTAAAAGAATCATTGTGCACAATGCCGACGGTACTTACCCACAACTCCATCAGTAAGGTAGCTCTATCAATTCTACACATTTAGGCCAATGAGGTCATTAACAATATCATGTATAAATTGGAAACATTACGGTGTAATGACATTTAATAGATAAACATGGCTTGTTTAATATTTAGGGTCAATACTTTTCAGTAACATGTAATTGGTTTCATTCTTGGTACAAAGATAGATAATCAATAATAATCAATGTGGCATATGGTTGAACATTTTGTGTGCATAACATTTAGAGTTTCATGGTGCAAATTCAATCGAACTAAATGTCACAATTCAAGTTCTCAAGGTGAGCAATACAATAAATATATCAATTTCAATAACAATTCAATGGTAATAGATCAAGTTAAGCTTGATTAATCAAAAGATGATTAATGACAATAACAATGAAGTATTTGGTCTAGAAGGAAAAATACTCAATTTGAATTCAATAATTCAAGTTATGGATAGGCATAATGATTACATAACTCACCTTAGCCTTTAACCTTTACATTTCTTATTTCCTTTTTCTTTGATCCAATGCCTTAGTACTTATAGTTCTCATCATGTCTTTTATTTATTCTTGATGTGACACATCTAATTAATTTTAATTTAGATACCAATTAATATGAAATTACATAAATTATACTTATATTTAAGAAATTCCTAAAATTCCCAATTTTAGGGTTTACCTATATGAAAACTCTTACTGGTAGCCTGTATTATGTTTCCCATATATCTTTCTACACTTATCCAATTGTTTCAATTATTTTATTTACTTAAATCAGATATATGAGACTACTAACTATTCAAATTTCATGTCAATCTGATTACTACATCATTCTTAATAATTTGTCAAATTTATACCTACTGTCCTGCGATTCATATCCAAGTAGAATCTATTTCCATGCCTATAACTAAATCTGTGTTCATCCAAATGCAAAAAAAAAAATAAAAATTCAGTCACTTATTTAACATATAAATAAACATTTTTTATGTTTAACACTTTTCATAATTCAGACTCTAAGGTTCTCAAATCAACAGAACATAATAACCCTTTCATGTTTGTCTGTCAATCTAGACAAATAACTCTTATAGCTTAATATCTCTCAAAATAAAAATCCAATGCTAAAACATTTTTATAAACCTCTATATAAGACATAAATTAGCATTTTTCATGTTGAAAACTTTGCTTAATTCAGTCTCTAATATTCTCTAAAATAAAAATACAGTAGCCTTTTTAAGAAACCCTACATCCGAGTCAGTCTAAATTTTCACTTAATTGTTGCGACTTTGCGGTACTGCAAGTATACAGGTCGCGTGGCAAGTAATAATGATGAGTAAGTATCGTTCCCACGAGGAAGGGAATATCAACGAATCACTCCTAATTATTGCTATTATTTGGAAAATAATAAGGTTGGGT